>JAZGTK010020857.1:0-10828 GCA_036877625.1 Ambastaia sidthimunki
TACATTGAAATTAGAATATTATAAAGACATTGGTTAGTCTTCTGTGACTTCGTCCTGTAAACAACCACCCAGCAACACCCTAGTAACCACCCAGAACACCACATCAACCATATAGCAATGCCCTGGCAACGACCCACAAGCATTCCAGCAGTTCTGCAATTCCGTTTCACTTCTTGCCTTCTGTTCATTGTTTAACTGGTTCAGTTTATTATCAGGCAGCGCAAGAATTGTTAGTGGTATGTTAGCATTGATATCAGTTAGCACAATAGGAAATGACTTGACCTGGAATGTGGGTGCTGGAATCCAAACTAATTCCTTTTTGTGCTACTTCACATTAGCAGCAACACCGCAGTCTCTGACACATGCCGGCTTTAACTCTGCCTTTTTCCTGGATGTTCCTTTGTACACGAGGGCTTTGTTGATGTGTGTCTGAGAGTGATAGATTACCAGACGACTTGATGGAGTGCGGAGAACCGGATGGGGATGCAGGTCACTGCTAGAGATTAGACTTGTTAAACAAAGAGACTTTATGTAGAGTTAAAACAACAAAGCCCGGGAGTTCATTGTCTCGGGAAATGCATTATGCATCTGTTTTGAAGGCTTTTAGTACAATTAGAAAAGGGCGTCTTGAGTCTTCTGTCATTTATGGAAGAACGGAAAGAGTTGATGCTGAATTTGTTCTGGGCTGTTACAGTAAATGTACAGTAAGCAAAAGTTTGCAATTTTATTAAGCTTATAATAACTTTGTTTTTAGCTCAGCTGGTCGAGCACAGTGTGCAATGCATGTCATCGAACAAAACGTGTAAGTCCCTTCAAATAATCTTAACCACAGACCTTATTTTCAAAAAAGCCATTCGAAATTCTCAAGGGAACCCTTGGCTTGCAAATGCACATTTTAATGAGTTTTAAGACTACAAACTGGACAGCTGTGTTACTTGATTTAACTGATAAATCAGATTTAATTATTTTTGTAGAAACATTTTTAAAAGATTATAGAAGAATTTTTGGTCAGAAAGGAATTTCATTGTAGCTAGAATAATGAGAAAATAAGAATATAACAAGACAGTAACAGCTGGACAGGAAGTCACACTGTTAACAGTGAGAAAACAGCACAGAAATGTAAGGCAAAGGATGGATGTGTCATTTGCGATTACTAGTTACTTATTATTATAATGAGAGGAAGAGAACAGATGTCTGAAAGATTTCGAATTAAACTCGTGTCTAATTTCCATTGCAAGCTATTCCCTGTCACTGTTATAGCTTCAAACCTGTTTGCATAGAACTTTCCCATTTGTTGACTTGGAAAAACAAAACAAAAAAGGAGACCACTCAACAGGGGTAATGTGAGAATAAGTCTCCTAATTTGGGAGAAAATCGATTTTCATTCATGAGCTGAGAGCAACTCGGCATGCTCGCTTAAAATTGAAAAGCTTCAGGCGCTTGTTTAAAGCACTGAGCTCATAGATATTGTTTATTAAAAAGTAAGTAGGGTTCGAGTATTCTGCACATTTAGAACTACATGGGAAAATGTACATCTAGGTCCCTGTTCTTTAATGTAGCCAGAAATAAAACTGATGTTTAAAGCCCTCCGGTACTTTATGTCAAAGTGATATACTTTGCAAGGTAATGACCCAGTGTTGGTGTTTGGGATTGTATTTGTCACTGTTAAAGCTCTGATATGTTGCAACGAAGCAGAGCGCACAGATTTTAAATTGTGTCCCCTGTGAAGTGACATTTATTATTACTTATGCAGTGAAATTTCTAAACATTTTGAATAACTGTCATTCTTAGTGTTAAAAGCTTAAGAATTTGCATTCTGCTATATATGCCCCGCCTCTTGTTTGTTTATCAGTTGATCAGGCTGATTTAACAATGCTTGTAGATGTAAATTAAAGTGTAGGACCTCCAGCTCTGTTTAACTATTTGTAGATCCACAGTTTCCCCCCCAAAATCAGTGCAGAAATGTCTGCTGCGTCCATCTGGACCTGGTTAGGAGTGTTTAATTTCACAATACCTTGTTTAAAGTCCAAGCAACAAAATGTGAATTTTCTCAAAACACCTTTTTGCTGATAAACAGGATGTATAGCTATTGTTTGTATAATATAGAGTACAGTACAGCATAATGATGCCTGGGTGATGTTTACCCTTGTTCCATGTTGTGTGCTTTCTAGCCATCATACACCCGGAATGTAACAATGGAGTTCCTCATTTGAACTGAAAAGGAAAGATCAAATTTGTCCCATTTGCTAAAAGCTCAAAACAAAGCACAATAAATATTTTGGTCATTTAGAATCTGTTTTTCTGTGGGAATGAACAATGGACCTCTCGTGCTTCCCACGACAGTGAATAACCTGTGGAGTTTGGAGTCAAAGCATTAGCTGAAAATCCGGGGATTCTCAGTGTGGCTGAGCGGAAGGTTTAGGGAATTGTCGCTTTGAGGTCAAAATGTGACTCTGGCAATTATAGTGTCATTTGGCAAACTGGAATTTAACTTATGACCTCAGGTTCGTCATCACAGATATGTCATTAAACTCCAGTGGGCCATGAACGCTGTTGAGAAGATTTAGAATTAAATCATGAGGGTCATTGAATGTGCAGTTTGTGGACGATTATGGCATTTGTGTAACCCAGTTTCATGAGTGCTGATTAAATCACCAAAGATTTAAAATATTAAGGCGACAATGCGAAACTTTGTTTGGTTAAAAAAGAACCAAAATCAATTATTGAGCAAGTACATGACGTTCATAATGATCTCTTTGATTTACGATGGTAAGAGTTTACAATAATAATTTATATAATAATTTTAATAAAATACTGATGCAAGCAACCTGCAATTTTATGTTTCAAACAGAGATGGCAGTAGAGAGACAAAAGTTACAGATTCATAAAAAGTCACTGAAATGCACTGTAATATATCACAGACTTCATGTTTACATAATACTTCTGTGTTTCCTAGTATGTGATTAATCTCCTCACTTGTTTTAATCCAAGACTTTCCCAAATTTACCTTGTTTTGATCCTGCAGATGTTGCAGATCATTTGTGGGAAAAAAAATCAAAAGACCCATTTTGAAGAGTTTTGAAGAGGGCTTTGTTTTGCTAGCATCTGCTTTACAGATGACCTAATGGTGATCTAACAGAACAATGGCAGTGGTTTTGGTTTTAGCACCACCCATTTATGAGAACATTTATCACCATGTGTTATCAGTGTGATGGCTTACAGACAAAACCTTAAGTTTTACAGAACAACATGATCAATACTAAAAATGACCTGGTCTTTATATTCTTTATCATCTTTACATTCAGGCTGTTTGAACTCAAAGAATGTTTTCATTTAAAGCAAGGCCTGACTGTTAGCTTTGTTTAACTTCACGCATAAGACCTTCATGCAATTTAAAATAAATTAGATTTAAAAAGAGAGACAGGTGTTGCATTTTTTAACTTTTACTGAAATGTGGCCTTGCAGAATTTACTGTTAATTTGGAGCTTTTTGTGATAAATATTCTAAATATTTGTTGTAAGGACACTCACAAATGTGACCGTTTACAGAACCCAAAAGCCTTTCAGCTGTTATGAATCATCAGTCAAGTTCTTCTGCTGTTATAGGACCATAAAATGTCATCCATCGAATACAGAGCACAACTTATATGCATGTTTGCCTTGTACAAATAAACTTTTCCAAATATATGATTCAAGGTTCATAAAAAAGGGCATCAATCACATTTAATGGCTGTGAAAGTTAAACAGGAAAGCAGAGAAAGTTTTTAGCTGATTGCTCGGAGATACTCTTGTTTTGTCTCTGCGTTGTGTCTTGTTTGTTTTAATGCTGTGCAGGCTGATTTCAGTCCCTCACAGTCTCTGGAGAAACCTCACTAATGAGTGTTTTTCTCTCCTAAATATATCTAAAGACAAACTGTCTTTGCTTACTCTTTAAAACATTAATGTTTTTGGTGATTACCCAGCTAACAATATTAGGTTGTAAAAATGTTTTCCAAACATTTTCATTGAGTAACAAAAATAATAAAAATTTTGTGTTAAAAGTTCTAGGAACTTTGTTTTTTTGTTCAACTTTATTGAATTTCGTTTAAACTTTAATTCTGTGATGTTTCTAAACTTTCCAATAACTACTTACAAATAACACTTTTGACACGTATGATATATAATGTTAAAATATTCTACTAATGTTTACTGATAACCCTGAGGGAGCTTTTAGAGAACTTTTACTTTTCTTAAGTAGTCCCTGAAATGTTTTAAAAAGTTACAGAATTAAACTTTAAATAACATTCTTATAACCAAGCAAAAGCAGAATGTTCCTAGAACTTTCCAAATAGCCTTTTATACTTAATGGAAACGTTAGGGAAACTTTCTTACAACCTAAAATTGTTAGCTGGGTGAAGAGCGCTGTGATTGACAGGTGTTTTGATTTCTGTGGAAATCTGAAGAGGTTTTGCCGGGACAGATTCCATCTTGGCCCGAATCAAAACATTTGAACGTCTGACTGGAGATTCTAGAATTCTGTTAGCATGTTGTAGCTGTTTCATATGAAAGTCAATCAGACGTTCCAATCTTTGCTCTCTGTTTACCCGTATGTCTGTCCACTGATTAACTATAAATAACTTACGTCTGTATTGTTTGAGAGTTTAGCACAGATGGGCATTCAGCACAGAGTTCAACTGGATTAGCAGCCGGTGACCTCAGTCGAGCGTTTCAGAAGCCCAGAGTCACTGCTCAAGTCATTTCACCATCCGATCTCATCAGATGTTTATTACTTCAAAGTCTGTTCACAGATTATGAGAGTGTCTGGTTGTATTTACTTGGTTTTAAGGGTCACATCTAAGCTAGCTACTTTTATTACCCCCTCACGGGCTGACAGGAAACAACCCTTTTCCCTGAGTTCCTCTGGCATCTTTTCAAGCCGGTTATCGAGCGCTCTCTACGTGTCTATACCCTCTGTGCTCGTGAGAAGTAATTGGTTGTAATCATATAAAATTCATTTAGCTGATACACAGCATGTCGGAGCAAAGCTGAATTTTCGAGACTGTATTTATATGGTTTTCATGCTTCTTTCCAGCATGCCGATTTTGTGAGCTTAATTAGATTCAGTCCTTCATTCTCACTGAGGGATGAATTATTCAAAATTACAAGAGTTTCAAATGAGTCATTACTAAAGTCTTGTTTTGTACTGTATCGAGACTCCCACAATTTGTTGAAAAGATCAGGCGGATACGCTCCTCGAATTTACTTTCAATAGCTGCTCGTCGAAATTGGTGCCAAATTTGGTGCTTATTAAAGTCAAAGATTTGAAGGCTGACTCGGTGCATAATGACGCATGTGATGATGTTCGTACCAGGACCGTGTTCCTGTTCGAGTCGGTCTCTTTGTTTATCTTTATACAAATGCAGTAGACACGATCTTTTATGGCTTTTCCAAGATCTTTGGGTTCTATCAGTGCTAATTCTTTTTGTCAGCTCGTGTGCCTGCTTTTCTTGTTAGTAAAGCGTTTACTGTAAACTTTGTCCTCTTCTGTCTGGATGTGGGCTGGTGTGTGAGATGTTTCTTCTCTCAGTGCTGTGTTTTTGGCTCCAGGTTCGATGGAGAGCTGTTGTGTGGCTGGGCAGAAATGGGCAGAGGAAAACCATCATTGCAACCTCATGCCTGTCAAAACAAAAGACCTCAGCTCTGTGTGCAGGTAAGCCAGTTAACATTTTAATGCCTTTATGTAGTGTAATTCCTTTAAATAAGAGGAATTTGTTCAAAGCAAAACCACAAACCACTAAACTAGTAATGTTACCCTACAGGACCTTAGGGAGCACAGGATCCTGTCGTAGATGTGTGGCTTTTGGTTTTATTTTCATACATGAACTTTCCAGAGAGCATACTGTATTCTCATTGTAGGGAAAGCAGTCCTTACTAATATCTTGAACTTATGGATATGCAAATGAGATGTGTAAGGCTGCTTCCGATTGGTCAAATGCAACCAATAGTTTTTAAAGCAATGAAGGACATTTGTTGTAACTAAACTGGAAATGCATATAAAGTGAGATGCATTTCTTCTGCTTTATATAAGTGTTTTGCAGCAGCAGTGCTGTGCAGGTGCTCTGAGGGACAGCAGGTGTCAGGCCGGGATAAATGCGGCGAAGGCTGGACAGGCGTGTGAGGAAGAAAATGACTCGCCCTGTGGAGAAGATTCTCGTAAGGTATGACGCTCTCAGCCAAGAGAAAACTGAGGCATTCGTTATAAGTGATACAAAATTAATATTCAGAAGTAAACAAGTTACATTAGGCCAGTGCTGTTCAACTGGTGGAGCATAAACCAAAAATAGGTCAGACGTCTGTCCGGATTGGTTAAAATAGCAGGAAAAAAAAAATCAATGTTAAATATAAAAATATAAGCAATAATATACAACTTTTAATAATTACAATTATGCAGCCCAGTTTGTTCCATGTCTTAGACTGATTTTTATGCATTAAAAATATAAATGTTTCTAATAAATGTTAATCATGTTATGTTAATAATTTTGCATCATTTGGCCTGTACAGTTAATGATAACATTATTAAAATGTAAAAATTAAATGTTTTTACATTTTTTACTTATTGCAATTTTTGGGACTGTATTGAGTCACCACTTGACTCGCCTGTGTAACATCAGTACCGTTGCGTCGGCCCTGTAAGACATGTGCTTAATTAACTGAAATGATTTACTCTACAGCGTCTGGTCTTGTGTACAATGGAATACAACACAGCTGCAAACTTCCACACTGAACGTGTTTCATAATTGATTTCTGGGTCGTGCTGTTTAACGCAGGACTGCTGCAGCTGCTGTGCGCTGGGTCTGCGTCTGCGAGAGGAAGGCAAAGGCTGTGAAGCTCATCAGTATCTGAGCTACCCGTGTGGACACGTGTTCCTCACGTGCTGTGAAGACGGAGAGGAGGGGCTTGCTCCACCCACGCTCAAGAAGAAAGAGAGGCCTCAGCCGACTGCTCTTCCCAAGAGAGGTGACAGACCTGCACACACACACACAATAATAATAGTGTTTCTATCCCCCATTTTTTCCTTATGGGGACCTCAAAAATGTCCTCACAAGACCAAAATGTACTGGTATTACTAGTTGTGGGGTACTTGGTCAGTGTATACCAGGGCCGCACACACCACACAGCCATATTTAATGGAATAGTTCATCCAGAAATTTCATCCATGTTTAATGGATTGTTTACCCTCATGTTCTAAACTTGTATGTTGTTGTTCCACTGATGGCTTTTGTTATACAATGATAGTGTTTAATGACCAGAATCTGTCATGCTCCAAAACGAACACATTTTTTAAAAACTTCGTATGAATCATTCGCTGTCTTCTCAAGCATTCTGAAGAATATTAAGGTTGACATTATCTTATCAATAAAGTACTTTTATGGGTTTTTTGGTGCTTTTCCCCTTTTTTAGAGCTTTGGACACTGTGGTTATATGGCAAGATTTTCACAACCACTCTCTAAAAATTTCTCTTTTTGTGTTCCAATGAAAAATAAACAGCATGTTTGGATTGACACGAGGGCAGATAAATAATGAAAGAATTTTCATTTTTGGGTGAGCTATTCCTCCAAGTCTTTCATGCTACCAAGAATGTTGTTTTTACAGCAGAAGGTACCATGATACGCAATATGTATTTGTAGTATATGGAAGATCTCCAGTGTCTGAGGTCTGGGGTGAGTAGAAGTTCATATTTTATTTTGAGGAGCAGATCTAGACTGGCTGTCAGGCCAAGAAAGGGTTGCGATGGAAACGCATCAAACAGCATTCGAATCTGGACGTCAAGCTGAACAGTTTTAATACAATATTCCCGTTTTTTCTTCATCGTAGCGACAAGAGTGAGTTGACCTCTTCAGATGATCATCAGAACATAAGTCACAACACTTTGTTCTTTTGCTTGTTTGTTTTTAAAGCCTGGATCATATTTGGAATCATCTGAGGTTCCTGGCTTTCAGTTTCTCATTCGAGTTCGTCACACTGCTGGCTGAGAGGTATGACATTGATGGATCAGAGGAAGAACGATGCCCAGAGCTGATTGGTCAGGTGTCACGTTACCGTGCACAATAACGCACAGAGATGCCGGCGATCTGGGCTGAATCAGAAGCAGATGGCAACACAGGCTGTTGCCTTTATCACAGTGCCAGCAAACTTTCCCTCCGTCTCAAAGGTTTCAGCTGACTAATTTAGCTAATTTAGCTACGTTTGGAAGGATTTGCATGGAATCGTTGTTCTGTAGCTGGATTTCTGTTGAGTCTGTGCATTGTGTTATGTTTACTCTGGGATAAGCTGTAGAAGTAGATTACGTGGTGGAGGCCGATTGGAGCAATTGTAACATTTTTTGGTCAAAACCTTTATTTAAAAAAGATTTTTTTGTCGGTTTTGTAAATTATGTCCCGTGTTTTCTTGCTGTTGTGTAAAGTTTTGATGCTTTTGAATTCAATTAAATATTAAAGTTTTAACACTAATGAAAGATGTACAGTAATGTACAGTTGCTGTTAGCTGCCATACAACAGTGCATCATGGCTGTGAGTTTGGGGGCAATTGTAACAATAGTTAATAAAAATAAATGACTTAATTGAATGATTGACTCTTCATTGAACATAATAAACATCATCAAAACCTCTAGAAAAATACATAATTAATTCAAGCATCTAAATTTCTGCTTTAAATGCACATCATTTCTGGCAGCTAAAAAACGTGTTCAATTTAATGGTAAAAAATAAACAGTTATAAGTAGTAAAGAAATGATAATATTAATTTATTGGATGCTTTTTAAATACTGTGGGTCAATATTGTCCCTTTTTCAACTTTACCTTTTAAAAACTTTTGTAGCAATTGATTTCTTGTACTAAATTCAATATTATGATCTATTTTTTATTATAAGTTCATTATAGTTTAGTATAGTTTATTTTATTATTAAACAATTTGTGAGAAATTGTAAATAATGTTTTCATTATTTACAACAATTGCCTCCAGTGTCTCCTGCATAATAAAATGGAAGTATGTTGACTATAGTTGAATAAAGGTTTTCAACACAGTCCTGGCTTTCATTCTTTTACCCTGGATGGCAGAGTGCCATATCGGTTTAATAGCAGACATTCATTGCTCAACTCCCACAGTTATTAGCAAAGACCCGGTCAATGGACCCGAGTCCTTCGTCCTTTAAATCAGACATAAAACCCAGACTTTACCTCTTGCCTTCTCTCAAAACAGCACATTCCTCTGGCCCAATGCCTTGCTTCATCTACAGACCCTACCTGATATCCTGAGGCAAGGTGAGATTAGTTAGAGCTGTGTCAATATATTAACGCTGGTCTCATTTCCTGTTCTGTGGTGCACAGATGGATGATGCCCCACCAAAATAGGTCCAATTAAATTGCCTCCATGGAGGAACCCATAGAAATATCTTTTCTTTTTAGCGACCATCCCTAACTGCATTAGCTCTCTGCTTAGCATCAAAGGTTTACGCGATAGGGAAAGGGTTGAGAGGTAATTATTTCCATGAGAGATGCTTTCTCAGGCCCCCTGCCACCTCACTCCCGTAACGTGATTAATTATAGCGGAAATGTTTAATCTCCTTTACCCTTCCATTGCATTTACATTCTGTTAATGACTGTGAGAAATATTTACTTTACACCAGTGTGCACTGTAAGGTGAAGCCGAGACTGTTTATTATGTTTAGCAAGACGTTAATTGCTAAGTCAGTGGAGCTCCTCGCCAAATTGGTGCAAAGTCAGAAAGACTGTTCATTAACTCTATCAGCTGCTTACTGGGATTAGGTGACTATGGATTTGGAGTCGATAGGATGCGATTGGCAGATGGGGAATAATGGGGGCGGGGCATGAACAGCTGGTGGAGGTGGAATGGCAGCTGTTGACTGGTGTGTTGGCTTAATTTGTATTATGTTTACATACGAGGTGGCGTTCTGGTGTCGTTCTGGTTGGCATCTGGTTTATCCTTGAGAAGTAATGAGAACACTCATTAGAGACACTTTGATGTTAATGCAAATGAAATTGAAAAAAGCAAATAAAGTCTGTCATTCAAAAAACTACATAGACAAGCTGCAGATTCCCAGCTAACAATTTTATGTTGTAAGAATGTTTCCCTAACATTTCCGTTAAGTAACAAAAACATAAAAAATGTTAATTTGAATGTTGTAGGAATGTTTCAGTTTTTAGACATTGTATTAAGGTTTTGCTTGGTTATAAGAACGCTATTCAAACTTTTTTAAATTCTGTAATGTTTTTAAAATGTTAAAAAACATTCTACTAACATTACTAGAAAAACTTTTAGAGAACATTAGTCTACATTCTGAAAATTTTCTTGAAATACTGTATGTACAGTAGGGCAATCTTTTAACATTTAATTATTATTATTAATAGAATAAGGCACAATAAAGCTGTTTTGTTTTCAAATATTGCAAGTATATGAAAAATGTCTGCCTGCCAAACTAACGTCCTCAAAAGTTAATGAGATGTAACCAATAATACAGGAACCATTTTGATGTTTAGCCAAATCAGCTCCAAATCTCAGGCTGTCTCAGTCTCAATTTCACTGTATCTCCACTTTCTCAGTGTCAGACGGTCAGTTCCCAAAGCAAGCGCTGTCTGTCGGAGAGTCGGATCCTGCCGCAAATTCACTGGAGGATTTGGAGCATGAAGACAGATGCCAGAGGTTGGGAGCAATCTGCCATCATGCCTGCATCAACACTCACGACTCCTACCTGTGCGTCTGCCACCCTGGATACACTCTCCTGCAGGACGCACGCACCTGCGTGGCAGGTAATATCACCTGCTTCTGACGGC
>JAZGTK010020858.1:0-10828 GCA_036877625.1 Ambastaia sidthimunki
TGGAGATTAGCATTTAGAAGTTAGGTACATTTGCTATACTGTTGCTTAGTATAGGTTAGTATACTGTCAGAATTTCATCAGACTACAGAAAACTTAGTATGCAATATCTATAGGATGCACATATTTCTACATCACTTTATCCTAATCACCGGTAATACTTGCTGCTGACCAAATGGTGGCGACAGTATCCAGAATTATAACTCAAAGCTGTTCGATGCTTTGAAACTTAAAATGAGGCAATGAGGCTGTGATCTCTCAGTAAATACACTGTAGTTAGAGTACAGGATCACTTTTTGATACAAAATCATTTAGGGTGCAGCATATAAAGTAACAAGGCAGATAAGAAATGAGTGAAACAGGAAATTTTCCCTTTTCAACTTAATAAAAGATAAATCAGATGACTCTGTTAGGTGCCCCTCAAACACAGCACAAAAACATGCATACAGAGGCTCCAAAAAACCTCAAACCCTTAAATTAAAGACTGGTGAAGAAAAGGCAGTTTGAATGTATTCTGAGTGGTGGTTCCAGCTTGTGATTGTAGACATGCGTCCCAAGAGCAAAGCCTGGTTAAAGATACCCACTTACTCAGACCCCCATTATATAACAATTCCCAAACAAACATAAATCAATTTTTGAAGGTGATCATATGAAACTTTTAACTTGTGTTTATTAAAATAGGACATAGCAGGACATTATGCTTTACGTTCAGTTTAAGTGTCAATCTTTATGTGCATCCACATATATATTATCAAAAGAAAAGTGATTTACAGTGCATTCAAGGTATACATTTTATCAGTATGTGTCACCTAGTAGTTAAATTAAATGCAGATATATGTATCGCCAACACAAGAAGCAAGTTTGCTGTTGAGATGTGCAACACATCTCATGGTACTCTGCAAATGTTACCATTAGAAACAAAAATTGGGTCTACCATCTCAAAATGATTGTCACCACAGAAACAAAAGTCCCATGATCCTCGGAAATCTAAGCATGTTCTTTGGTTAAAGCAAACAGCCTCAGTCGCTTATCAGTGCAGGAATGCATCAATGTGTCACTATGGTTTCCTTCAAGGCACAATTCATCGCATAATTCCTTTTTTTCTTGAGGCACTAAAATGTTTAAGAATTTTGTGAGAAATGAGGGGAAACAGTAAATGTGCCACCACATGCATCAAAAATCAAATGATAAAACAATGTTTACTTTAAGTTTTACTGATCACTTTGATTCTTAATGATAAGTGAACCATAATATTGAGAATGAGACTTATGCATGCTCTAGTAGTGATTCCCACATGTGCTTTTGGCACATGCTTTTAATATGAATGTACTATACTACACACAATATTGTACAACATATGCCACAAGTGTACTTTATATGACTGTAGTCTGTTTGACTCCAAAGAGAGGGAGTATACAGAAGAATGTTTATTGTACAGCATTGTAATTTAAAAAAAAATAGAAACAGCCCTAAAGCTGCTGTAATTCTGAGCAGACAACTGTCATAAACATAATAATAAATTATCACATTTTTATCAATTTTATTAACAATTTTCTGTCTTGTCCACAAAAAGCTCCCATTTTCTGTATGAGCAACTTGCTTTCAAAGCAACTGTGTCTTCTTGTTACTTCTTAAAATGTAGCTTGTTTCTCCTTCAAGCTATTCCTCTCTCATAATAATGAAGGAATGCATCTCTCTTTTCACGTCAGCCTTCAGCAACATTTAATCTGAGACTAAACCAGGCATGCAGTCTTTGTATTGAGGGTTAATGGTGATTGACATTGACACACCATCATGTATAAGGAGCTACAGTAATGGTAACACAGTAACTGTAACTGAACAGTACAATACAGTACAGTTATACTGCACAGTTATTATATTATACAATACTGTACAGTACATTACAGTTACTGATTGCAATTGAGAGAATGTAAAACCTACCTGTCTCCTTTACACATCTCATAATAAGGGTTTTCACATGTATATACCAGTATTAACAACATGAAAAAGTGACTTCCAGTTAAATTAACTTGCACTAGACTGCTTAGTTTGTGGCACAAATCTGCCCCCTCACAATGGACACAATAGGATTCATGCACTTCACTTCCTGTTGGAATGGCTGACAGAATCCATGAGCCAACAGATTCCCCTGGCTCAGTCCTGTCGGCTCTGAGGATTTGGTAGGAACTATTGTCTGTAGGCAGTGAGGCACAGCTGTGATTTTACCTGTCGCGCCATGAGTTCATTGGAAGTGGTGATGGCAGGACCACTAGGAAACGTGAAAAAGGGGCAGATTCTCTGAGTGCACCACCCTGCCTGTAAAACCTGTAAGTACCAGCAGTGCCAGGCAGACAGCCATGCACACATACACTGACTCCGCAGTCTGATGATGCAGAGATGCAAAACGTAAACAAACAGTAATTGTAAATCCCTAATATTTGGACAACGTTTAGATAACTGTTCAACTAATCTGCTTATGCTTGAGTTAATGCTCAAATACACTGGATCAATATAAACAAGTACAAATTCTTTACACTTTATTGGCTATTACATTTGAATCAACACATGACACTTGGGCGTTCACACTGACTCAGCCATGCATTCTGTCCTTCCAACATGTCTACCTCCAGTCAAGCTGTTTAGTTAAATCTTAGTCTAAACACGTGATTCCTGCTTGTTTGTATTGTGGTTATATGTAAGGCACATCCATCTTTAAGAAGGGTGAAAGGTTGTAAGAATGAAACAGATTGTTGGGAATGAAACAGGAACAGTTATCTTTCAAAACCTGCGCAATCACAAACACAAAGAGGTTTATTTACAACTGAATGTCTAAACTCCACATCACGCATATTTGTAGTTTACCATACATTTTATATAGTGTACAATTAACTAAAACACTGACAATAATTGTGAAAAGCAACTAAATTAAGATTAACTTCCTATTCACTGAACTGTCAATTTAAACACTTACATTATATTTACATTTATTCATTTGGCAGATGCTTTTATCCAAAGCGACTTACAGTGAATTCAAGGTATACATTTTTTTTTTATCAGTACTTGCATTTCCTTGCGAACCCACAACCTTTACGCTGCTAACACAATGCTCTACCAGTTGAGCTACAGGACCACTATTACAAAAACACACATATCACAAATAACACATAACACAAATATCACATTTGCAATCGTGCTGCTATTCTGAAACAAAAAACAGATATTGCTTAACTATCTAAATCTACTGTATATGTATAATAATCTATAACAATAACAAAACTTTGCAAGTTTTTGGTGCCAGGTTAACTGGACGTGTCCTTTTTGCAAACATTTTACAGTTTAAAAGGCGCACACACATAAAATAGACTGCCAACTAATGTGTCTGTAAAATTCTAGTGGGAAAGACATCATGATGTGCCTGTATATACTGGCACATGACTCCTAAAACCTGTATATACACATATACACAATGCTTTAAATCTCAGATTGGTATTAAACCCACTAATGTGTCCCACTGGATGTTCTTTTTTTAGGTTCTTCCACCTAGCTCTGAATAGCGTTACACTTAGCAGGTATATAAGTTTGTATGTATTAATAATGAAATTTTAAATGAAACTCTTTGTGATGGTTTGCTAAATGGAAAAGGAATAGCTCCTAACGGGAGTGTAGTTAAGGTACCAGGGTCAAGAAGTGCAATGCAACGTCTTTATGGCAATGCAATGCTGAATGAGTTTTACATTTACATTTATTCATTTGGCAGACGCTTTTATCCAAAGCGACTTACAGTAAATTCAAGGTATACATTTTTATCAGTACCTGTGTTCCCTGGGAATCAAACCCACAACCTTTGCATTGCTAACCAGTTGAGCTACAGGAACAGTAGGCAGAGAGAGTTTATCTCCCTCCCTCTGTCTCTTCTTTTTAATCCATTGTAAACACGTTTTTGCTGAAGTGCTCTGAAGAAGACAAACCTGGACTTATCATTATTTTATACTTTTATATCAATCTGATAAGGTAAAGAAATACATTTCAACCGTGCACTCAACTCTTTCTCTCTGCCTATATGTTTGGCCCTCTCAAAAGCAGACATTCCCACTACGGCTGGCTGCACTTTTCCGAGCTCACTCACTTTGCATTGCATCACATTGGCTCTTGTTGTTTTTAGGGACCGCAACTCTATTGGCGGTGGTGAATCAGGCTCAAAGATGGTTTACCCACCATGCCAATGTCTTTGTGCTGATGGATTACTGGAATCAAAGGTAATGGCAATGTCTAAAAAAGTAGCTGAACAATCACACCTATTTTTTCTGTACTGATTCAGACTTGACGCTGTGCCAGTTGAGACAAAGTTGAGCTACAAGAATTCAGACATCTGTCTATGAGTCCTGGAATGCCTGACACCAATGCCTTAAAAAAGCCTAATGGGTCATTAGGTCTCTGTCATGGGTGAACTAATGCGTAGCAATAATTACAGGAAGTGTCTGTTGTTCTGTTGTTCAATTGTACCTATAAATAAGTGTTACTAATGCAATGGATTTGTGTTGCAATAACTCTGCTCTACTACAACACCGAACGTGCAAGTCTAACCCTGTGGTTTGCTAAATAATGACTCCAGAGGGCCAGAGAAAAGGCTGCTATGAGCCTGTATTTCCAATATCAAACATATTATATTAATATCTTCCTCTAAACATGAAACTGCTCCTTCAGCTCAGCTAGTAGAGCTAAGCACTCAAGTTAACAGCAAGTTAATGAGTTCAAGTCCCAAAAAACACACAAATACACCTTAAATGCATTAAATTCTACATGAATATGTTTTTGTTTCAATATGTTTATTGTTTCTCAATGTATTGATACAACTCCTTTTGATATTGTGAAAACTCAGTCCCCATTTTCAGTCCCCTATCCATTGAAACAGTGAGGAACATGAACTCTAGACTGTGTCCAGCTATATTATACGTTTGTTACAAAGATCTATAATGTCTATACTACATTTCTATAGTCGACGTGACAATGAGATTGTATTACAAATAGAATCATGATTTGAAAATGAAAAGATAAAGATATAAAACACTGGAGGACAAAATTCTCAGTTAATGTTTAACCAGCTACTTGATAGTTTAGAAATATGTGCATGTGTTGTGTGGTTGTGCGTATGAGAGTGAATGAACGTGTTTGAAGCCCTGAAGGTACATTTACAGTGGAGTATGATGTATTGAACGAGTTCAAAATAGCAATATTAACAGTCTTAATAAAGACAAACAGTTTCTTATCACTCATCCTGCTGCCCTTTAAGGGAAAAAATTTACATGCTCCACCGTAGTCCCGGCCTGCACATGGTTTCTGAGGCTCGGACCCCTGTATATACAGAGAAACAGAGGGATCAGATTAAATCTAATACATTAAAATATAAAGAACTTACACTGCTGAAGGTACTGTAGAGTGATACCTAAGGTTTATAGTACAGAAATGAGAAGGTGCTTTTTGACCACTAGACAAAATCAGTTTAAACTTTAAATTAGTTAATGCAAAGGAATTAGTTAGTGTTTAAACTGTGTAGAAATGCAAAACGTCTGAGAAATAAAAAAATACCAAAAAAAGAAATTTTAAAATGCAGATATGCAATATGCATCTTTTCTGCTTAAACACACATTTAAACACAATGTGTGTTAATAATAAATGTAATAATAGTTAACATTGTTCAGCCTTAGTAATTGATAAAAAGCAACAAGTGGAAGTAGAGCGTGATTTATGACTTGGGTTTAGAGATCATTCAGTTCATCTAGGCAGAAATGGTTGGTTACCCTACACACCCTAATCTTAAAACATACCTCTTCTTACTATAGTATGCCCACACACACACACACACACACACACACACACGAGCTATATTGTCCCTCGCCCCATGCTGAGATCACATTCCAAACCATGCTTGTCCCACCCTTTTCAATGTTCTGTCCCTTTTCAGTGCTTTTTTTACTTTGACACCCCCAACATACACACAGCCTCTTAAGTCTCATTGCTGTAGAATGCAAACATGTTTATTCATATAACTTTTGGGACATGAGTGATCATCTGATATGATGGTACACAAAACATTGTATTATTAGTACACATGTACAGCTTCCACAATGTTTACATTGTTAAGAAAAAGTTTGAGTGGTGTTTGCCACCACAATGCTAAAATGTTGTATGTGGTTACAATGGTGTTGGTGTACAGCTTATTTTAGTGTTTTACAGCATTGCTATGGCATTACCAAGTGACTGCTATGTGAGTATAAAAAAAAACACACCAAAGCCTATATTTTCCTGGCCACTCCATCAAAGCAGGTCTATAGGATTCTTCATCCACAGAGGCGAAAACATGTCTGACTGCTCACAAAAGCATCAGATTCTACATAACAGCATGCTGTGTACAAACATCACCACACATCAGACTATACATCAGCAAGACTATACAACAGCAAACTCTTTCATAACCTGCAGGAGAAGATCTGTAAAATGCAATTTCCTTCATTCAGTAGACCTGTGAATAATGTGATCAATGAAAGCTGTGGGTCTGTTTCTACTGGAGGTCAAGGGTCACTGGATAGCATTTCACTATGATTAAAGGATGAAAAGGTGCAGACAAGAGGAGATAACGGCCCCATGAGGCTTTGAGGACAGTGGGAAGTTGCCCAAGGGGTGAGGGGTGTTCAGACCACCGTCTATAGAAGAAACCTCAGAGGTCCTAAACTGATAACCAAAACATTTACAGATCACAAAGGGCATGTGTCTACAACATCTGAGTGTGTGTAAAAGGTCATGTAAGGGCCCCAGAAACCTGGCTTCATAGCATCACATGACTCCCCTAACCCAACTGCAACTTTTTTAACTTGTGATTGAAGATTTTGGCTGTGACATATAACGGAACAAAAGAATGAGTACAAAAATATGGGGAAGATTAAGTAAACCAGTAAAAAGTAGGTTAGAAGCCCAGCACTGCTCTCATTTCTTATATAGATCTTCTGTTTATATAGATCCTAACTGTTCTGACCGAAACAGGTAAAAAAAATCTGAAAACAGAGATTCAGATGGAAGTTCAGCCTAATACTTCAAAAGTAAAAAAGATACCAGACAAAGACAAATCCTGATTCCTTACTTAAGCGTGTGGCATTTAAATTTACCCCCATTGTAATTCATTTTTTTCACTTTGGCCCTCTCATATTTTATCAACATTTCAATAAATTTATTATTTATTATATTATCAGTATCGGTTAACAATCATGCCAATAAAATGCTTCACACTTCAGAGAAAGAATCAAGCAGAGGAACCAGCCAATACAAAAAAGAATTAGTCTGGAAAACACTTTTCTGACTGCATGCCATTATAGCACCCTGTAAAAAAATTCTAGTCAAAGAGTTTAAATAGCACAGTTAAATGAATACAACTGACTACAACATCATAGATTACAGTGGATAGAAGGTCTATGCAGAAAGCAGAAAAGGATAATCCAACACCTCTCTCTCTCAGTTTTGAATGGATCCTGCCCCTGTGGATATACTTTTGCAACCCTTTATTCAAACTGTTTAACCCACCTGGCAGGGAAATAAACACATAAGCCATACATGTGCATTAAGTTTCCTGTCCTGTAAGTTGAGCAAAACTCTTGACATACTTGACCTTGACATTCCTCTGCCGCTTGTTCAGTGGAATTGAAAGAGCTATTTGGAACAGGACAGTGCAACTGAAGGAGAAATTTGCACCACTCCACACACCCTCTACTCCCAGTGTATATTGTCATGCCTGGGCTGACTAAGCTGCACTGAGAGCTTTGAACTCATGGTAAGTCATACAGATGTAATAGCTTCTTAGGACACATTTAATTAAAAATATAGGAGATGATTTCAGACACCAGTAAAGATCACATACAGGCATATGAATTTGATGTTCCCAGTGTGTGCACAGGTGTCTGTGCAATTATAAATAATATGTGCCGTGGCCCGTTGGAGGTGGTAGACAGCAGGATGTCTGTACATGAGAACATAGGAGAAATTCCAGATGCTGACACAGACACATTTACCTAGCTATCTATTAACAACATACCACCGACACCTACTGATTTATTCTAATGGGGCAGTTGTGGTATACTGGTTAGTGAGTCACACCTGCAACCAGAAGATGGGTGGTTCGATTTCGATCCTGGCAGATAGCAACTGATGTGTCCCTGAGCAAGGCACCTAACCCTTGATTGATGCTTTCCACTGCTCTGGGTGTGTTCACACCTCACCAATGATTGGTTAAATGCAGAGGTCACATTTCAGGTATGGGTTACCATACCTGACAAAAATATCTGCATCTTTATAAAAACATTTAAAATTAGAATTATTTTTTCATCATTATTTAGAATCTCTATACTCTTTAGAACCTCTAAGAGGTTTTGTCAGATTCAGCAAAATTATTTGGTCCGTATGGTACATTACATTTGAGTAAACCCCACCCAACACCCACCCACTCACACAGAGAAAAAAGGTGAAGTAGGGTGTAACTATCTTAGCCAGTGTAATTGTCATTTACCTTCACTTCTTTAAAATGAGAACGATGGGTAAAAAGAAAATATATCCTTCCCTTCCCCCCATCCGTCTCCCGCAAAACAATGACCCCTTTCACAGATTACTGCAGTGGGGCCATGATCTGGTTAAAATATCTCACTGTCGGACATGTCCTTTCTTTTTGTTATGGGCAGGCTGAATGGCTGACAACAGGCTTACCTACACACCATTAAGTCAACCCGCCTTTGATGGCAGCTGGTTCAAGACGCCCAGGGCTGTGAATAAAAAGGGGTGGGTGCTAAAGACACAAGAGAAAGGGGAGAGAAGAAAAAGATAAGTAATAAAAGAAGAAAAAGACCCATAGTCTTACAAACAGCTTAAACGTTTCCATGCAGGATTCTCACACATTTTTCCTTATATTCCCAAGGACTATACATTTTTTTTTTCCAGAAAAAAACATCAGAGAGACCAAAGCCTACCGGATATAATACAGAATCTCACATTTTTAAAGTGAAACGTGAACAAAGAACTGCCTGAGGTGGACAAACAAAAGCATTACAAACAAAGATAAAAGCCATCCTATCATTCTTTCATATAACAAAAAAACAAGAAAAAAATATATATCACGATGGGTTTCTGCTAAATCCTTCCCTAACTTTTCCTTAGCCCTGCTGCATATGGCAACTGACAGGAGATGCTTACCTGAAAACAGAACCAATTTATAACACTTCAAGTAAGTCAAAACACCCTTACAAACACCTGGCCAGATGTGCCAGTCTGTTAGAAGTCAGAGGTCAGGAATCAAGCCCCTTGTAAACAGGGCAGGGTTAAAGAAGGTCACAGCAGTTGGGGGAAAGAGAGATGGATGATGGGATTGAGGAAGTGATCCAGGTATAAGCAGGGCCTTTGCAGGTACATCCTGCTTCCCATCTTTGCAATATATCAAAGACCTTTTGACTTCAAAATATTTAATAACATCTGGGAGGACAACAAGAAAAATGTATAATTACTGACATTAATGCTGAAAGTTGAAAAGTTCTCAGGGCTGAAAGTTCTCAGGGCTTTTTCCAAGCATCCTTCTCTGTATGTTCCACACAGTTTTTACCAATTTACCAATACTGATGGAAAAACATCAAATCATATGGGTTTGGAACAGTGTGTAAAAAATACATTTTGAGAACCTTAAAGTGCTTTCTATAGAAAAGATAATCTTCAGTGTCTGACCAGGCTTCAGGGATTCTTATCTGACCTGGCCAGCACACCTTAAGGAAACTCCCTAACAGTACATGACATTACAAAGACCCAAGAAACAGCATGCAAACTTGAAAGCCCTTACTGACAGAAAAAACAGAGGGGGTAAGTGAAAAAAGAGGGTAATAAACATACAGCAATGGATGCAACCAGACACGTCCGCCACCTTTAATTTGTAGCAGACAGCCCCTGTTTTTAGGCACGATTGTTATCATTCACTCTTGATGAGGGGTTGACTGGTACTGAATGGGTTGACTTGTTGGGCTGACACAAAGCGTGCCCTGCCGTTGGTTGGGGTGTAGTGTTGGGGGTTATCTGCATGCAGCGTCTGAGGCTGAACACACCTGATGTCAGTGATGTGTTAACAACCATGCAGGTGCTCAGTGAAGGTGCTCAATAAGTGAGTGAACCATCAACTACTCAAAAAACATATGATTACCATCATGGGTTCAGGTCCCACTTCTGTCTGTTGCCAAGGACCACCAACACATCTAATCATTATATACTTTCACAGAACAGAGCATTTTAGTACATTATACTACATTTTAAATACTTCACATATTTAAAAATATTTTAAGAACAATTGTTAGAATGATAAAAGTTCTATATATTAATATATAGAAATCAACTAGCATTATCTATTTGAGTAACTGACATTATAATGTATAATCAAAAAGTAACTCTGCATTTAACATTATACTGCCTTCAGACCAAGCAACTAAAAATGCTCATTGTCTTAAAGCAATAACTTTAATTATTAGCAAATAATACAAATAAACAATTTTAATAAGGCAAAAAAAGTGACAATGAGATCAATATGACATGTTTGCAATCTTGGTTGCCGCATTCCTGCCGAGATGTCAATACATATCAACCCTCATTCCTGTTCTCTGGTCTTGGTTTACCTGCAGGGCAGTTGGGATGGAATGATCAAGTGAAGGAGTGGATGAAGGAGTGGATGTTTGCATGCAGCTGTACAGCACTGGGCAACAGCTGCATAGATTGCAGCAAAAGTTTTTCAGGGGAAAGGCTGAAGGTCATCCTAAACTGTCAA
>JAZGTK010020860.1:0-10827 GCA_036877625.1 Ambastaia sidthimunki
CAGATGTAACTCTTAGGACAGCTTGTGCAATTATCTGCAAAGATGTTACAGTTCACCATTAGCTAATTTTGATGATAAGACCTTGTAAAGTCAACAAGTAAAGCTCCAGAGGTTTTCAAAACACTCAAACATCAACACTTAATATCATGTTTACAAAGATCTCTTAGCATATTTATGACATGCAAACCTCAAAACTTCATTTAAGACAGTTGTCGTCCGTTGTCATAATCAATTATGTAAATGAGAATTATGGCCAGTTTAGGACTAGGAATTACAGTGTTGATTTTGTGGACGTTTGTGCTGTTTCATGATTTGCATAATTCCTTTCTTAATGTTAAAAATGTGTCAGAGGATGCAGTTAATTCTTAGTAGTTTCCTTCCCAGTCTATTTAAGTGTGTTTATGTGATAGTGGCGAGTATGTGTGTGTGTCTATATACAAGTTTTGGAATGTGTTTTTGTATATCCGTACATCTTCTGTGTGTAAACACCAGGGCCAGACCCCAGGAGCAGTGTGGGAATATCTTGCTACATGCGGTTCTCCCATAGAGGGTCTCAGATTCCTCTGGACTCTCCTTCCATCTCTGGCTCTCTATGTCTGGAACCCTTCCCAGAAACTTTGGCCTGGGGAAAAGACTAAGACCCCTCTCCCACACACAAACTCAGACCCAGCCTTTAGCACTCTGCCAAATATGGGCGGTCTGTACACTCACACAGTTCCTAAATATAGCCTGATAAATACATGATGTGTTATTTAGAATAATATTAGTGACCCTAAAGCAGGTCAGTGTCTCTGTGATTGGCTGGTTGAGAATGGGAGTGCAGTGGGTAGCATGTTGGTTGGGTTCGTGCGGCTCTGTAATTTTTTCAGTGAAGTGACTGTATTCCTGAGTAATTCTGCCTACCACCAAAATTTGTCTTTCATAACCAAGTAAAATAAAATGCAGTTTGGCAAACAAGTTGTATTTATGGCTCACATCTTAAATATACCCAAGCAGAAAATGTCATAATGCTATAATTAATCCCATTAAAAATCAACACAATAGCCAAAACCTACAAACTGTTACTGCCTACATAAAATGCTCCTCAAAATGGATCTTTATAAGTCATGCGCTACATAGAAAGCAATGTGTGCATTGTACAAATAGCATCTTCTTGTGAAGCACCCGGGACTCAATACGGCTCAGTTCAGTAGAGTTTAACACTACCATGTTGCCTAAACATGATATTTCACAGCACAGAGTCATAAAGTTAAACTTGTTTGACATCTATTGCATGAAATTAAAGTATATTTTATAGATGCAATCCATAACTTTCACCTCTCTACCACATCTCTGTTTTGTTTTCCGGTCCACATACAATGATAGGATGTCCTGCTTGCCTGTCAACCAATATATTTGCATACCTCCGCCCACCCTGCTCACAGTTATCCCTCACCAGCATGTTCCAGCAGTTGCGAGCATAACTGCTGGAAGAACACACGCTTAATATCCTCACCTACTCACACGTTGTAGTATATGGACATTTTCTGCGAATTTGGACAGCTCAGATTATAAATCATTATAAACTTACCATTGCAAATCAGCTGCAGATTGCATCTTTAAATCAACATTTGTCTCACTTCATCTACCATCTATAAGTGCTCATTGCAATGCATTCTTTTTGGCAAAGGAGCCAACAAACCCTGTAAACCCAATAATAACCCAATCAAATCCAGACAGCTTTAACGCTAATGTATGCACGGATATCCACAAGGGTTCCACTCCATGAAAACAAAAGTAATAGTCCCAATTTCCATAAGGTCACTGTGTAGTATTACAAGAAGCGGAATACCAGATCATGGTCCCACCAGCAGCTGTGCTTCCATTATTACCATTCGACTTTATACCATTTCACCTTCGTCCAAACGACTTTCCACACAGTAATCACAGAGCCCCACATCTTCCCCCACACAATCTCCATTACTATACCATCCTACCTCACCCTGTAGGCAGGTCTCAACTCTTCCTCCCCCACTCTAGCAAAGCTACAGTCGGGGGGAGAGAACATACAGAATAGCCACTCAAAACTAGCCGGTGGGTATTAACCTTACAGGAAGGTCTTACACAGAATGGTATAAATGTACTACACTGTAGATCTAGTGAACAGCATGTGGTTACTTCCAGAAAATGAGTGCATAAGAGACTTGTTTTAAAAGAATCTGAGTGTTCGAAGAATCATTAAGGAAAAAGCTTAGGGAGACACACTCGGTCGCCAGCTGTTTCCTTACAGTACAGATCAATAATCCAGAGGAAAGCTCTCTTTTAAAATGGGAAAGAATGGATTCAGCTTTTCTGGATTCAGAGTGCTGAAAGAGAACAACATACAATTGTGTGTGATATATGATAAAGGCCAAAACCAATCCAAAAGCAATTTAAAATGATTATAGACCTTAAGTGTGGTTCAATTTAAGAAACTACTCGCGATTATTGTACCAAAGATCTGATTGGAAACCTAAAATACTCTGTCTGTTTCATACACATAAACACAGCAATTCCATACGTCATCATATACAGACCCACTACAGTCCATCCAGGAACAGTTATAAACCTTTAAGCCCATCGTGGCTCAGTATTGAGCTCTGAGGTTGCCACACTGAACCTTTGTTCTTTCAGTATAGCGCTAATAATGCTCCACATGGCAGTCAGCATATGTAGGGCATTAATATTTAAGACCAGAGGCTGAGGAGGGCAGGAATGAGAGCAGCCTTTTATGACCAGAGAAAACATTATGTATTAATGACCATCCTAATAGCCAAACACTTCATATAAGCACAAGCGCATGCAGTGTATGCAGGTTATATATCCAGCAGCAGTTAACAGACTCTGCCTGCAATCAAAACCAGCTGATATTAATAACAGTAATAATACATGAAAGTGAATGGGAAATTTTCAGATGATTTGCTTGAATGTGAATTCACTGGATGCATAAATTGGGGTTATAAGGCACATTCAGCCTACTCGATACATTGTTAACAAACCCATTACTGTATGTTTACATTTACATGATGACCTGCTGATGTTCAGTCGATTATATTGAACTGCCAGCCATCTGGTGAAGTATATCGTTTTTAGTGGTGCTTACCAAGGCAATAACTATTACTTGAGCTTTAAACAAGCTTTAGAAATCTGAACAAACCTTTGACCATAAATATTAACTATTCATAATACATATTGTACGTGTTATGGACATAAATGATATATCACATTATGATGGATGCTACTATTTCTAAGTATGTCCCAAGTATGTCCTAGAAGTTTATTTGATATTGACCAACAAGTATTCACATAGTAACCACCAAAATGTCCTGGTAGCCATGTAACAGTTCTAGCAACCACCCAAAACACCCTAGAAACTGCATAACAATGCCTTGGGAATTACAATACTTAAATTGTGGTAGGAGCTTTGCATGGTCAAGCGCAGCTTAAAACGAGAAAATGAAACTCTCTGTTCATTGTACAATTACATTACTAGACAGTATTGGACACCTATGGGTCCTATGGTGCAGATTAAGCTGTCATGGTTTATTTTGAAATGATGACGCCATGTATTATTAAAATAATGTTAAAACAAAATACAACCTATCTTCAAATAACAATTTATTATATATTAATTTTTTGTTTGTATTTTGCTTGTGGAAGTATAAAGTTTCACAGCCTCACCTGTGGCAGTATAGCACAATAATGAAATACTGAATTGATGTATTTCATGTTCTATAATTGATGTCCTGTAATACATACTGCATAAAGCAGAAGACCAGGAGATATATAGCCCAGCATGCTGAGTTTGGTGGCAGAAGGCGTGTCTTTCCCCAGCGGCAATGCAAGTGATTCATCTGTACATTAATTAAGAACCATCTTCAGTTAGAACATTCATTTCGTTTAATAACTCATAATGTATCATTTAGAACCCTGTTCTTCCTCTGTCAAATTACTGTCTAGCCATTGTCTCTCAAATCTCCTGCTCTTTCAAATAAGCACATAAACACACAATACACGCCAAACCTCTTGATTTGTTGCCCCATAAAGAGATTTGAGAGATTTGTTGCAGTTATGGATGTCTTACGCTGTTAGAAGTGGATTTATCCTCAGATGACCTCAGTGAGATGAAAAAATTGCTGCAGTGGAAGTTAAAATGAAGAGGGCTTGTGTCTGCTGGAAATATATAATTACATCCTAACAGCTCTCACATTTCTGCCATCTTGGCACTGAATTTGCAGACAAGCATGACTGGCTGTAGTGGGCTGTTGATGTTGTTCTTTTTGAGGGTTTAGTCCTGCTTTGTGTGTATTCCATATGTTAGTTTATACAGATTTTACAGTAATTAGCCTCTTAGATAACCTTGCTTCCTGCAAGGCCTGCTGGTGCCCACAGTGGTTAAAGTAAAGGGCACGGCAGCTATCGCCCAGACCGAAGTGGGCAATTATGCCAAACCAGCAGTGCCACTGTCTGAGAGACTAGCCACAAATATGAACCACCAAAACACTGTGCCATCTTGTTTTCTTGAATATGTGTTCGGCATGTGTTTGTGTGTGTCTATTTCTGAGTGATGAACCCAAGTGCACTTAGCTAAAAGTGACTGAAAAGTGATACCCTTCTATTTTTCCATTTATATTTGCAATGTTCCATATTGACATTTTGTGGCCCAATTCAATTCAATCTATTTCAATTGAAAGGCTAATTCTTTGCCAAAACCACCAACATGTTTTAAAACACAGACATTGATGACATTGTAATGTATAGGTGTCACAGAATCGCCAGGCTCCACCCCTCACACAGTCACACCAGTCACCATCTCCTCAGTTTTTATCATCACCAGCTGTCATCAATCACCTCATCACCCCAGGGCCATTTATAAGGACATTCCACACAGACACCCATACCCCCACTCCCCTACTTACCTCTGTGGGCCTCTCTTTGCTCCAGTTTCTTCTCCAGTTTCTTCTCCAATCTCCTTGTTAGAGTTCATCCTGGTCCCCAGTCTCCACAAATGATACCTACAAAGAAAAGAAAAGTTACTTTCACTAACAGTGACTGTTTTAAATGTGTGCATCATTGCAGTTGCTGCTCATTCGACTGCTATCCAATTTTACTATTGCCAATAAAGATTTTGCTTATACTTACCAGTGTGTTTCCTGACAATAGGATACAGCCTTAACTATTGTTACCATCATCTTTCAGTGCACCTCTATGTGCCATAAAATACTTGCCACATGCTCTTTTAATGTAGGCTATAGTGCGTTTGACGTTTTGATTTTCTCACTAGTCTTGCTTTTTTTATTTATTTTTTTACTTTCCATGCCTTCCCTATGTTCATGATCTGTCTTTTTGTAAAGGATCCTCCAGGCCACCTCCTGCAAAAAGAGAGGGAGAGGAGGCAAAAAGGATGGGGAAGGGAGATTGGACACCTGTATGTGACCTAGTATGAACTCCACTAAGCCATAAGGGAGAGGAGGAGAAAAGAAAGAGATGGTGAGTAGAGGAGTAATAGGAGGGAAGATAGAATCCCAACCATCATTACTAGATCCCTCTTGAGATGGCCACAGGAGCCAGTCTAATAGAGCAGCACATATAGCAGCACATATAGTGCAACACAATAGTTCTTCACGCCAGTTCACATGTTACCTCTGTGCCAACAGCAGTGCTATTTCATTTAATTCTGGGTGGGTTTTACAGTCTTGATTTTTCTTTTTCATCTTTGTTGATCTCAGAGGCAAAAGAAAAAAAGAGAATTTCTTGATTTACATAAAACATAATAGTGTTTAAAATGGCCCAGTAGGACCCTGCCAGGCTTCTTACCTGTTCTCTGAGGTAGAATCCAACAAAACAACTGGTCAGCAGTTAGCCCACATCTTCTGATATATTTATAATGTTTATAACTCTTAAGCTACTCACAAGTGGTCAAATAGCCTCATTGTTTTTGTAATTACAGCCATACAGTCATGTCCAGTGAAAAAAAAAATATAATGACAGACAAAACCAGAAAAATGTATAACTAAATAAAATAAATACTCACAATGTATTAATACATTAATAATATTGTATTAATAATATTTTACTAAATATTTTTAGTAACATACCTATAATTAGGTATTTTACTACAATCCCACCCTATTAGGGATTGTGAATCAATAATTCTGGAACATGCTAACATCAAACTATACAAAAACATTTTTTCTTGTGTCAAGTTTCCAGTGTACAGTGCAAAGTCGCTTAGGTTCAGTTAGGCTCTTACTCATTCGGAATTTGAACAAACTATTGTCTCTATTACGTTTATCCTTTCACATCCTCTGACATAATTTGCTGACCTAAAGCTCACCTTGATGTTGTCTGCTGATTTGTGCCTTACGGTGCTTGCAAGTACAAGAAGCATAAGTGAAGCCATTTTTCTTATCATTTCACCTAGTCGATCCACAGTAATGGAACAATGGATGACCCCCTAGGCTCCACTTTTGACAGCTCTCAAATCAGCTCAGTATGTACAGATGAAGAACTCAGAAATCACTCTATGTAGAACCTATTAAAAAACAGCTGAAAACTCCAAATGCCCACTTTTTCTCCACTGGAAAGCAATGTAATACAACCATAACCCATGAAGTCTCTCACTTGCAGGATGTGAAGCTCTTTGTATTGACATGATATACTGTAAGCTGGTTTATCTTGCCATACCTTCCTCTGAGGTCACCTGCTAAACAATGCATTCGGTTAAGAAGATTGATGTCATAATGAGTAGAAACAATAGAGCAGTGATATGCTTACTGTTTTATGTAGCAGTCTGTATCATCTAACCTGCTTGACTTCCACCTACTCAGCTAGATGCAAAAGTTGCCCCTCATTCATTGCAGTGACCCCATTGCTTCAGCGACGACCCACATTCACATGATCAATATAGCCCAGCTTCACATTTGCTCCACCTCTTGAATTATGAGACATTATGAAGTTCATATGGTTCCCTCTTACTACAAACATGACAAAGGTCAACGATATGGAAGAACCTCCACAGTTATTAGAAGCCAGTGAATGTGCTGTGTGAGTAGAGTAATAATCAGCTAGATGAGTTAGTAAGGTTGCACCCTAAAGGACCCTGAAATCTGGGCCACTGTAGATCCAGAGATGGTCCCATCCATATTCACAGCAACCTAGGTTTCACATTCCTCAACAGAGCTACATCCTGAAGGAAAATTGCATTGCTCATAGGCTTTTCATAGCCAATAAGACTTAATGGAGTTTTCAGTTATGTTTAATTTAAATATCAACCTCTTCTCTGATTTATATTGACATCTCTGACCTTTGCTTGCAGACTTTTGTGCCTATGGCAAACATGAGCACAGTTTGAGATTGTGTTGAGATCTCTTCTAAAACTTTCAGCGGAAAATAAAAGAAACAGAAGGATCAGACAAGGATATACAATTTGAACATATATTTAAGTATTTTTTCTGCAGTGCTGGACATTGTTTCCCAGCATGCACCAAAGCACCAGTAAATTATGCAAAATATCATATTTTTCATGTTTATTTCCTTTGTTACTGTATGTGTTGTGATGATGTAATTTTTGAGTGTCACAGTTAAATGTTAAGTGTTGTGGCATTCTGTCCATAATACAGCTCAATTATGCTTAAACACCTGACTATGAGATTAGAGAAAGGTAAAGATATTTCATAGACAATTAGTAGAAAATAAATAATAGGCATCCTATTATATATCTTTAGAATATATGATACTCAGGGTTAGCACAAGCTCCTATAGCTAGCAAACATTTAGAGTATTTAGTGTTATATTGCATAAGGCCACAACACAGGTACACTTGTGCCAAAGTCCCACATATGTGGATCCTATTTGCCATTTTTCATAATTATGCATTGTTTTTGGTCATGTGATTCCCAAATGAATGCTTTTGATCTATGGATTTTATTGCCATGAGGACCTCGGGGGAATGGAAGATAATTGCAAAGAGAGGACACAGTAAAAAATAATAGCTAACAGGGTTTGTTTAACCTCATATGACATTCTATCACTTTCACAAAAATTACCCCCAGGCTTTATAAAAATTAACATCTTATACATGTTTATTCATGATCTCTGTACTTCATCTTGGACTATGTATCTCATTCAGATGCTATGTTACATTTATTCATTCATATCTGATCAGCAGTGACATAAGCAGGCAGGCGGATTACATGAGTTCCAGCCCATTCACATTTCCTTCCTTCCCGACCATCTCGCTCGCTTCATTTCCTTCCTCTGTCTCTCTGAGACACGCACATCGTCCCACTCATACAACCAGCTCAAAAACAGATTAAGTCTGACGATTGAAATCAATGATCTCTGCTTTGCTCCTTATTAAGCTCTCATACTTTTTTCTTTGGCTGATGAATGAATCATCCTCTCATCAGCACTGGACCGGGTGGGATGCGGAGAGGATGCGGGACTGTGTGGAAGAGAGAGGCAGGTGCACAGAACCACCCCCGCAAACAAGGAAGAGAAGTTGAGACAGAATCAGAGTTCAATTCCCGTCAGTACCACCAAACCAGAGAATGGGGCAGCAGTGAGATTGCAGTGTGATTGGAGTTGAGTAAGCAATGCTGGAGCACTTTATATTGTCAGAATCAATCTTTCTCCACAGAACTTTACTATAGAAAACAGAACTGTTACTTTTGTACATACAAGTGTTTGCATGTGAATTTTGTGGTCCATTGGGCATGCATGTTCTATTGTCTTTAGATAGACTCAACTTGTTAGAGGGTGTAGAGAAGCTTTGATTGACACACATTATACACTCTATAACATTTACAAATGTTTTATAAATATATATATAGTTTAACAGTTTCAATGAATAATTAAATGAATGAACTAAAGCATTAATAGTGAATGGAGAATAATCGCAAAAAACAGTTATATTTATGGACTGAGGGGGCATTCATACTAGGCACTCTGAACAGCGTCCCAGCACGACCCCCAAAGTCTGATTCGTATGACCAGTGTGATCGCTAAACCGTGCATGGGTGAGGTTCGAATAGGTGGGCCATAAGACGGTTCGGTTGGGCACGGTTGTGACTATATGCATGTAGTGTAATCGCTAATTGTGCCAAAGCAGACACTGATGATTACATCATGACAACAAACACCTTCTATTACTACTTGGTTGGTATTTGGATGGTGCATTTTTTAAAAAATGTTTTTTGAGTATATTTAGGTTTATAACACGTCTGGTTCTCACCTTGTTGATGAACAGGAATTGTAGTTTGCAAGTAAAGCTGCAAATTCCTTTATCAAGTCAGCTATCCCTGTAATAATCTTATGTGCTGTACAATCAAGTTAAAATCGTTACAAGGAATAAATGATAAATCTATTAGGCAGTGTATTAGTACCAGTTTTAATAGCCCAAAAACAAACAAATAAACAAAACAGTTTGAAATTAGGTTGATAGCAGTTGATACTTAATATTTTTTTCTTTTTAAATGTCCTCCATAAAGTTTACATTACTCATTTCAGAACCTTAGAGATAAAACATAAACATTGCAATAATCTGCATTGTGTACAGCCCTGCTATTAAAATAATAATAATACATACATACATACATATATATAGCATAACATAAAGAAATAATGTTAGAGTTATAAATAACAAACTAACAAAAAGTTGAATATAGGTATAAAATATACATAACATAAATCAAATACACAGAAATCATACAGTACATAAATCACAAAATAATCAAATCAATAATTACACAAAATAAATCAAATTGTATACAGCAAGTTAGATTCCTAAATTTGGTAAGATAGTATTTTTACCCATAAGAATTAAACCCCCATCTCAAAGAATTCATCAAGGACCCAACAATTATTAAACCTATACATCTCTCAAATTGCATATCCATGTAATGGGGCATGAATATTGATGCTACAGGGAGAATATGTGATGAGAGAGGGCAGATTGTGAATGCTCTACCAACACTATAATTAAATCAAATTCATTTTACAAGATCATAAATTGAGTTCTTTGTTACTTCCCCATAATGCATAGAAGGACATGCCCTGATATGAAGAAAACAAAATGAAATGAAGCAAAACACGAGACTAAATTATTTAAACGCTTCTTTTGGGGTATATGTCCATGGGAAAATAGGTACATGTACAATAATTTAAATCTGGAAGCAAAGTTTGTGTTGTTTAGATGTTTCTCAGGGCACCATAACTCCTCATGAAGAGTCTCCGACATTCCTCAGGGACAAATCAATCTCTGGCTAACAGATTAGAGTTAATTTATCAGCATACTTGGTCACAGCTAAAACTCTAAACCTTGTGTATTGAGCAGTATTGCTTCAGTTTAATTTTGATGTGCTTGTGGGAAACATTTGGGAACACCGAGAGCTTTGTAAGTACTGTAAGAGTACTGTAGCTCACTGCTTCCATTAATGATCATTGGGACAGATATCTGTGGAGACTTTGGGAAGGATTCAGACAAGCCTGAGAAACTAAAATAGAGGTCAAAAGGTTCGAGGGGAGGTGAAGTGTTTCAGATGGTTATTGCATAAACCATCACAGGTCAATCCCTGTGCAAATGCAAACAAACATTGCAATATACTTTGTTAATATTAAATGTTTTATGTTAATAAATATTTGATTATATCATGGTGTTAATATTGCATTGAATTTTATACTGTACATAATAAAACGTTTTTATCTCCAACCACAATCACCACTCCACCTTTCTGCTTTTTCTGCTGTTTCACAATGTGTCTGTATTCTTAGCATTTCATAAAGACTTTATTTAGTATTTTTATTATG
>JAZGTK010020861.1:0-10827 GCA_036877625.1 Ambastaia sidthimunki
TAAATTGCATATTTTGGGACTTGTGTCAGAGGTGGAGTCTTGATCTTGTGGATCTGGTTTTAAGTTAGGTCTTGATCTGGGTATGATCTTAAATGGGTCTAGTTTTGGTTTGGTCTATAGTAATTATAATTGGCTTTACTGAAGCTTTATCAAACTCTGTGGGATTTCTAGGTAATGTGTATTTGTGTTTGTAGTTTCAGTGAGTGACGTGGAGGCTGTAAGGGAAGGGCACCAATCAGAAGTTCTTCTCAGCATCGCTGATGAGTTCCCGCCGGACCGCTGCCTCACCCTGGTGTTTCGCGGTCGCCGTGGCAACCTGGACCTGGTGGCCGAATCAGCCGAAGAGGCTCAATCTTGGATTAAAGGGATACGGAAACTCATCGATAACCTGGAGAACATGGGGCAGAGAGAGAAACTGGACCAGTATCCTTTACCGTGTCTGTTTATCTACCGGTCTATCATTCCTCTTTCTGTCTATCTCTCCCTGTGTAAAAGACATTGTGGTGTAACCAGCATACACCACGATAGCAGTACTGATGTCTGATATCAATAAAAAATTGTCTCGCTATTTTGCTTGTAAATGTCGTTTAACCAATAAAGACATGCTCCTTTTCTGTTGGCTCTGGAACAACATTCCTATCAACTAATTATAAGCCTAAACCCAGTCCTTATATCTAACCCATATGCTACAACCTAACTCTAAAATCTGATTGGTTAAATGTTGTTATAGCACTAACAAAGATTTTGCTCTAGGAACATGTCCTACTTAGGTAAATTACATTTAACTCCTCTAACTAGCCCTGGTAAATCATGGTAAACCAAGGCAGTGTTTTGTACAAGTAGGTTCATGGTTTTGTCTTAAAAGCTGCTTTCAGATGGATCTGTGACTGGTTTAAAAAAGCAGACAAAAACAGGGATGGGCGGATGAATTTTAAGGAGGTCCGAGATCTGTTGAAGATGATGAACGTGGACATGAATGAACATCACGCTCTGCGCCTCTTTACGGTAACAGCAACAATTCTACTGCTGTAACCCGGTTAAAGGTTGATGTTTCAGTTTAGTGATAGTTTTTTCCTTGATTACTTGGTTGTCTGTTTCCACATCATCACCAGTTGGTTTTGAAATCTCACTTGATGTTACTAGATGTCACGTCATATTTTAAACCCATGCTTTATCCTCTTGTGCTTTGCAGATGGCAGACAAGTCCCAGTCTGGTACGCTTGAGGACGACGAGTTTGTGCTGTTCTACAAGATGCTAACTCAGCGAGAAGATGTGCTGCGAGTTTTCCAGGAATATTCAACTGACGGACAGAAGCTCACCCTGCAAGATCTAGAAGACTTTCTGCGAGAGGAACAGCTACATGAAGATAGCGTTCAGCAGTATGCCCTCGAACTCATCAAACGTTACGAACCATCGGACACGGGTAGCTACATTTACCATGAAGCATAGCTTATGTAGTTGTACTTCACCCACTCGTATTTACAGTTCTTGCCACGCCATTGATTCTTTTCCGCTGGTTCTCTTTCTGGCCTCTCCATGACTCCATTCCTGTAGCTAAGATGTTGCACGTGATGACGATCGACGGTTTCCTGATGTACCTAAGCTCACCAGAGGGCTCCATCTTCAATCCTACAATGGTGGAACTCTACCAGGACATGACTCAACCTCTCTGCCATTACTTCATATCTTCTTCTCATAACACGTACCTTCTGGAGGACCAGATCAGAGGACAGAGCAGCGTGGAAGGCTACATACGGTACACTTTTCTATGTTTAAACAGAGGAGCTCTGTGGATACATCAGTGCAGATCACTGGAAATGGCAAATTACGTTTTTAAACTATTTGAACTACTGTGATTCTGGGTTGCAGAGCACTGAAACGTGGCTGTCGGTGTGTGGAGGTGGACTGTTGGGATGGACCGAACGGGGAACCAATTGTTTACCACGGGCACACGTTCACCTCCAAGATCTTCTTTAAGGATGTTGTCTCCGTGCTGGGCAACTATGCCTTTAAAGTATGTCATGAACTCATTCATTCATTTATTCATTCTTTCTTTTTTTAAATTTTAGTATTGGTATGGCATGTATCTTTGTTGCATTTCAATGACCATGGTGATACCACTTTTTAGGTCCTTTTTTAAGTTATCGTCTAATAGGCAACGTGTTTGCATATAGTGTTTATATTCAACAATAATACTATGTTATTTAAAATATACCACAGTGTCAAAATCAATGATTCCCTTAATATTTTATACTGTCATGTGTCTGTCTTTTAAATTGGGTTAGTGCTGTTTAGGGTTAGAGACCTTGTTGGGCTGACTTCGATCCAGGTCACCATGCCCCTTTTCTAAGGGTGTGTAATGTGATCTGGGGCAGTCGACCCCTGACATTAGTGTTTCATTTCACTCCATCACTTATTCACGCGCTCACATACTCTCTCTGCTTTGCAGACATCACAGTTCCCTGTCATCCTGTCCATTGAGAACCACTGCAGTGTGGAGCAGCAGAAAGTCATGGCCCAACACCTCATCCAGATTCTGGGAGATCAGCTGCTGAGAAGCACCTTAGATGGAAAGATTCCTGCCAGCCTTCCGTCTCCAGAGGTGAGTGTGTGTTCAGAGTATGATGACCTCTCCAGGATCCGTTCACTTTCTCCATTAGTTCACCTGGACAGCAGCCACATGAATTATTAAAGCAAACAATAATACCCCCCATGCATTCAACCCTGCTGAAAAGACCAGCTTAGTCCTGAATGAATTTTCAAGCTGGCTCAAACTGGTTTATGTTGGTTTGTGATAGTCTAGCTGGTGGACCAGCATAGCCATTTGCCACCAGCTTAAACATACCTGGTGAAGCTGGTTGACCAGCATGTTCTTCTGACTATGGAAGTCTTGCTGGTTGAGATAGTTGACCTAATGTTTTATGAGAAGTGACTAAGCTAGTCTTTCAAGTATCACTACACACAAACAGTATGAAAGCAGGTTCTAGAATATTCTTGGTTTGCATCCATTCAAAATGGATGTTACATGTTTGTATTAGTCAAGTGATTTGTCAGAACTTTCTCTAGTGTGTAAGGGTCCGAATATGTTAGTCAGTATGTCCTCATTTTCAAAAATGCTGGTTTATGACCAGTACAACTTTTATTGGTGGCTGTAGGTGGACGTGATTCTGTGTTTGTGCGTTTTTAGGATCTGAAAGGAAAGATTTTGTTGAAAGGAAAGAAGATTGAAGGTTTAGAGGTTAAAGTGAATGGAATGATGGATGATTCTTTGACGGGAGAGGTGAGCGATGAAGAGGAGGCTGCTGAAATTGATGACGAACATCACCGCAACAACAGCATACGGCATAGAAGCAAGGTACCGCAATATTCAGTCCCTCCAAAAGTCCACATCCACGTCCCTGCATGTCCACATACTTCTCCATGTATCGTACCTCCAGATAGAAGGGAGTACAATTTCTTACTTCAACAAATTGGTCAGGTTCCAGCTGGCTGTAAAATATTGAAAGTTGGTCTTGTCTCACTGATAGTCTATCAGGTCTTCATCAGAGCTCTGAGGTTCTGAGCCCTCAAGCAACAGTTTCGCTCTGCGTGCCACAACATCTGTGTTTCAACATCTGTGAAAAGTTCAGATGTGTTAAAGTAGAAGCAAAAATGTTGGTGTTATAGTCGGTTGCTGGTCTTAGAAGGTTTAAGCTAGTTTATCTGGTTTTCCAGCCTGGCCAAGCGTGGTCTCCAAGACTGACCAGCTAACAAGTGTCTAAAACACCTTTAAAGCCAAAGCAGACCAAGTGAGACCAGCATGACCCTTAACCACCAGTCTTGGTATTTCTTGCAGCAAGACATGAAAGTGAGAACAGTTTCTGTTCTGTTTAGAAATCCAAGCAGCGTCTGTCTAAGGAGCTTTCAGACTGTGTGGTTTACTGCAAGAGTGTCCACTTTACCGGCTTTAAACATTCACGAATCGCCTCCAAGTTTTACGAGGTCTCCTCCTTCACAGAGTCCAAAGCCCGGAAACACATACGGGAGGCAGGTAAGAGAAACAGGATTCTGACAGCTCATAAAAGCTCATGAATTATTTTCAGACAATTATATTGCGTTACTGTGTTCCTCACGGTACCCCAGGAGCAGAGTTTGTCCTTCACAACGCCCGTCAGTTGAGTCGGGTTTACCCCAGCGGCCTGAGAACTGACTCGTCAAACTTCAACCCACAGGAGATGTGGAATGGAGGTTGCCAAATCGGTCAGTCAACTTAAGTCTTCTTGAAGGGATTTAGTTATCTATGAGATGTTAGTTTAGCTAGTTACCCATGTAAGGTTTCTTGAGAGTTTTCAATCTGGCTGAAAAATTGCTAGGTTGTAGGTGGCCACCAGACCTAAGTTTCCTAAGTTAGAAATTAGCTTATTTGTTGAAACCTGGTTACTCTTTAAAAGTTGGGGTAAATATATCTTTGTAACATCTCACCTCTTATCAATGCTTATTGTTTACTCTTGTCTCTTCGTTTCCCATCTCAGTTGCTCTAAACTTTCAGACTGCAGGGGTGGAGATGGATCTTAATGACGGTTTGTTCGGTCAGAACGGCCGCTGTGGTTACGTGCTGAAACCAGAGTTCATGCGCAACACGGAAAAGAGGTTTGACCCAGAAAACCCACAAAGCCGAGACGGGTACCGGCCGCTCAGATTGTCCATACAGGTACAGCAAACCTCGATTTCCAATGTTCTGGTCTTCTGTAATGTCTGTACATGATATATGTCCACATTTTCTGTCTCAGGTTATCAGTGGTCAGCAGCTTCCCAAAGTGAATATCAAAGAGGGCTCGATCGTTGACCCCCTCGTTCGGGTGGAAATTCACGGCGTACCGCTGGACCAAGCCAAGCAGGAAACTAGATACATCGACAACAACGGTCAGTTAGAACATATAGGCGACGAGTCTAGACTGAGAAAGTCTAGACGCGGTTAAAACAGAGATCTAGTTGCATTCAAGAGATTAAACGAACTTAAGTTGTTTAATGTTGTTTTAAACAAGTGTGCCCTCGAAAAATGTCTGTGTACAGCTAGTAAGGTCGTTGTGTAGCAGTTTGGTATTTTAGCTAACAACAAGGCTAACTTAGCTAACAACTTAACACATAAGCTAAGCAGACATCATTTAAGTTAGCTTAAACACTGACTTTATTTTTCATATACTAAATTTTTATACTAATGTCACACCATAGAACAATGATGTTACCTCATGCCCCAACTGTCATATAAACTCTTCATTGGTCTCTGCAGGTTTTAACCCAGTGTGGTACGACACGCTTCAGTTTAACATCCACGTGCCTGAGCTCGCTCTGGTGAGGTTTGTTGTGGAAGACTATGACAAAACGTCAAAAAACGACTTTGTTGGTCAGTTTGCCCTTCCTTTTACCTGCATTCAACCAGGTGCGTCGCATTTGTACCGAAATGCATCAAAAATTCATCTCGCATTAAACTGTTTTCACTATCAAGCATTGATAGTGACTGTTTTGACTGTTAGTTGACTGTTTTTTCTCCCCTGCAGGATATCGGCACATCCATCTCCTTTCTAAAGACGGCACGAGCATCCCTCCCGCCTCACTGTTCGTACACATCCGGATTACTAAACTAACATAACGCAAATTTAAATTGTTTAAATGTGTTTTGAAGTGACACGCATGAAATGTTGCAAAACAAACATGCAGCAATATCAAGTCTTCCCACAATCACTTATTTACAAAATGATGACATCACAATAAATATAATTTAATTGTATAAAAATGCATACATCACAATTTTAAGTACAATTTGTGTTTCTAATTTAGTTTAATAAATTATGCCAAATGTTTTGTTATTTAACGACTTTAATTTGTGTGACTGCAGAGGAGCTAAAGTATATCTAAGCATCACTAGCATGAGTCGTACGTTTTATTTTAGCCTAAAATCTTTTTAGCTTAAATTTTTGGTGTGAAATATCTCGTATCTTTTACAATACAAGGCAATTTTTGTACTATGCTTTAATGTATTTCAGGATTATTTTGAAATCTAAATAGATAATAAATAGTAATAAATCTTATTTAATAATAAATGTTTTTCTTGTTGGACTCTTGTTGCCCTCGTCCAACCCCCAAAAAATGAGGGAAGGTGCAATATGACATAAGAGCTTTATTTCAGGAGCTGTTACAGTGCTGTGTGGGCTGTAGGTGTTTTAATGGGGTAAAGACATAATAAGGACAAGGGTTCAGTTACAATCTTACTGTGGCCCCGCAGTATCTTAAGGGCCCGACTTAGTTACACGGACACCAAAGGAGTGCTGTGAAAATTTACCCCATCTGTTTTAACCCCCACCGACCTCATACACCACTGGATATGTACTGTAACCAAATACATAATATTCAGTGTATCAAAATCACGATCCGATGAATCTGATCCAGACTAACAGATAATCCGTCTGATCATTTGTTATTTCAAATATATGCTGCTGGTTTTATAGTGTTATGTAAATTTTATATTTCTATGCTGAGGTCTAAACACCGTTTTTGTAACACGGCTTGGATAACTTTGAACTGCTTGCTTTGCTTGTACATATGTATGTATTTATGTGTATTTGCCATATCCATTAAAGAATAAAGATACTTTTTAAAGGATTTCCTGATTCTGTTAACCAAAGTTTACAGTAAGTTACAGTTTGTATAAATTTTACTTGCACCTAAGGAGAAAATAATTTTATTCTGGTAGTTTTCAGTACACATCTAGCTAACATTTCTAGCACGGGTCGGTTATTAGTATTATATTAAATATTCTGTGCACAATAAAAATTAACATTCACCAATGCATTTAAGTTTGAAGCGATGGGTTAAAGCGGAACCAGTTTTCAGGTACATTTCGACCCGGAACCTTTTAGATGTGACGCCAAACATTGTCAAACTGGACACGTGTGGCACTTCTGCCGCATTTTGTGAGTCGTTTATTACACAATAAAACACAAACTGAGACACAATGGTGGGGAAGATTAAACGGATCCGGCAAAAGCTGCATCACGGCGCTGTGAAGGTGGAAAATGAGACAACAAGTCTCGAAAAAGCGCCGCAAACCAGTGAACTCACAAAAACAAACTCAACACAGATGAAAATAAACACACCTGACAGCAATGCAAAGGTAGGAAAGTTTGGTTATCTTGCGATTGTAGGTGAATAAAAGTGTATTTGTGAACTGTAATAACACAACAGTAGTTTAATGTCAGCGTTCATTTAATGCTTCGCATGCTGAGCGTGTCATTAATGGCAATAGTCGCTTCATTTATTTGATTTATTCCCAGTCGACCTGCTGTTAATCGTGTTATTATTATTATCCTCAGGTCTTTAATTTTCCCAGTGGAGTTTTTGCTGGGATGAAAATCTCTCCAGAGTCTTTAGTTCAAACTTTAAAGTTTGATGAAGCGTCAAATGTGACGGTGAACAAACAGCAGCAGCCGCCACCAGCTAAAGGTGAGATTTACAAACGTTGTCAAATTTAGACTCCCCTGCTTCTGATTGGTTTATACCTGGAGAGGCTGCTATCTGATTGGTCTATATCTGTAAAACCCGCCCCAAGACGTTTCCCAATCCTAACTATAGTAAGAAAAAACAGGGGAGTCATCATTTCACAGGGAGTGAGATTTCGATACAGTATTTCTGCGTCAATAACCAATTTGTTAATTGAATAATTGAATATGTTAATTTCTTGATATAAAATATTTTAATGCTTAAATCTTATTGTATATAATGCACACATGTGAATAATAGTGTAGTATACATACTGTGTTCTTATTTTACAACCGTATTTTTAAAAATGTTTTATAATAAATCTGTTAATATTGATTCATGCTTTTTTTTCCAGGCTCAGGAGAAAGAAAGCAACAGTCAAAGAAATTAAAAATGAAGGAGCGCAGAGAGAGATGGCTGAACAGTTTGTGTTATTTCCTCTACAGCTTTTACACAAATTCACAATGACACAAGCATGACAGTAAAGTTTGTATTTTCCTCTTTTCCGTCTCCAGAGATCAATGCCATTAAACTGGAGCGAGAGCAGCAGGTGGCACAGAAGCGGAGGAAAGCCACACCTGTCGTGGGGGACATGAGACCGCTGGCCGATGCACTTCCAGAGCTTTCCCAACTTATCCCAGCGCTGAAAACTCCTGCCAGTGTACAGCGGAAAAACAAAGTGTTAGTGCATAATGCATTTCCTTACAGACAAACAAAAACATACTTTTCTTGTTTTGAAATTTTTTTGTTCCATGTACGAATTCCACATATATTTTTACATATACACCCACATGCATTTATTCCTATTTGTATATAATTTATTTTAATTTCATTCACTTATTTTCTGACTGTTCCCCACTTTTGTGTAACTCAAAAATATAATTTGTTGGAGGAAAATCTTTAACAAGTTGTTTGTTTATAGAATAAAAGTGTTATTTTTAAACACATTTGTCTGTTTTGTCTTAGTTTGGTTAAGAAGAAGCCAGAGCCTACAGACTACAGCCAGATGAATCCAGCCCAGAAACGAAAGCTACTGTAAGATAAAACCTTAAACGTTCACTAACGTTTAACTAATGTTTCTCATTTGTCAGACTTGTATTTAAAATGCAGAGTTTGATGGGAAAATCTGGTGACATCTGTCAAGATATTTACATCTCAAGTACATAAAAACACAGACTGTATCATTTAATGTGCACAGATTCGTGAAGTGGAATTTGAAACGGGTTGTTTTGTTCTGATTCTAGCGACGATGAAACGTCTCGCTTCAGTGAGGCCATGAGAAACCCCGCCTTCAAGACCAACCCCTTGGACGTGATTGGAGAACATCTACGAAAACGACTCAGACAGGAAGATGAACAGAGTTGAACGTGACCCGTGAGCGCCGCCCTATGGGTGGGAGGCAAAAACTGTACCTGATGTGTATGTCAGCTGTGGTACCCCAAAACAAACAAATACAGCCAACAAACTGCTCGTTTGTTGTTTACATGATACAGTATGTTGTACTGTAACACGTGATGTAAGCATATGGACACTTCTAATGATTTTGTTGCCATTTTTGACACCTTCACTTGGGCTCTGTGATTTAATAAACATGTCTTAAATGAGATTCATTATCTGCCTCTGTTTTATCAGTTTAATGATCATGTTATCAGATGTTTAATGAGATGTTTTCACACAGTCTGGTCCACAAGATAAAAATAAATGAAGTGGAATAGAATTACTCTGAATATATTTTATTATTATTAGTAATGTTTGAGCAAAATCCATTTAGAAAATTCATTTGACTTACTCAAAAATCAACCCTGAGGAACATGATATTGTGTGTTTTTATTGATGGACTAACGTGACAGCTAAAATATCCTTTTATTTTGAATAAATTGTAATTATTTTACATTTATAAAACATTTTACAGAACTGTTTAACATGATCATAAACTCGTTTGATATAATATTCAAGCGTTGATTCTGCCTCCATCTAGCGGTCACTCGCGGTCACTGCAGAAATCCGCCCAGTGCTGGAGGAGGGAAACGTCACCATTCACGCGCAAAGCGTGAGGGGCGTGGCCTGTCCGTTCTTCTCTCCTATTGGTCCGGATCCAGGAAGTGTGTGTGCGCGTCAGTTTCCGCAGTTATTTGAAACCGTAAACAAAGTTGCGTTTGTGCGTCTGTAAAATGTCAAATTAAAGATTTTAGCGATCAGTAATAATTCAGCATTTATCGACGGATGTTGAAGGTAAAGTTTAGATTCTACTGGTTGAATAAACAGATGTAAATTTAATTAGTCAGATGCGTTTGTAGCAACTCTTTGTCTTTCAGTGTTTATTATATTCAAATACTCTTGATTTTGAATGATGTATTATTATTTAGAGTAAAATGTTTCTTCTTATTTCATATTTAGAGAAGGTGAAATATAATTATATATTAAAAAGTGTTATTAATTTATTTCTATAAATATTCAAATTTCTCTCTATATATATATATGTTTGTATATATATGTATGTATGTGCATATATGTATATGTATGTATATATACATATATATGTGTGTGTGTATAGAGAAAGAGAGAGAGAGAGAGAGAGAGAGTACCATAGCATTACCATTATGAGCAGTTCTGAGCAGTTGCATGTCACTGTAGTTACTGAGTCTGTCTTCATCATGTTGGATGTTTCTGTTGTGGGCTGAGATCTGGGCTGGTGCAGTAACCTTATCTGTGTCTCACCTGCTGTGAATGGAGAGATAGATGGAGAGCAGAGAACAGAGACAGGCGGAGAGAAAAGACTCAGTGTTAACACTCATGTGTGATAGATTAGTTAACATGAACAAACAGTCCAGAGATAAAACATACGTGTTTCTGTGGACTTACAGCCAGTTTCAGGTACTGACATGTTTAGATGTGAGTGTTCTGTGTGTTATTAACATGAATTATTTTCATAACACTGTGTAATATATGCGATGCCTTGCATTGGTCGCATTTAACACGTGGCTGCAGCAGGAACAGAGAGAATGGGACGCAGTAAACAGGTTGTTGCAGAATCATGGATTCAAGCCTGTGAATTTTGCGGATCCAACAGAGAATAAAAACCTCGCAGGTAATGTTTGTTTGACTAAACACTGTGGTTGATTTTGCATTTTTCCTTTTTTATTATTTTAGATATTCAGTTGTTATGTGGTTGTTATTCTTGTGCAGTTGTTGATACAGTGATGTTGTTTGTAGAGCTGGTTCTGTTGGACCGGAACTCCGCGGCTGATGTCCGGCTCGTATTGAAGACTATGATGTCAGATTCCGAGAGAAGACAAGGTCTGATTCAGGAA
>JAZGTK010020862.1:0-10827 GCA_036877625.1 Ambastaia sidthimunki
TGTAAGCTCCAAAAATATAACCAGAATTATTGTAAGCCACAATGACAGTTGGCCCCTGCTTGTCACACTTTTGATGAAAGGAATCAGAGTGGTAGCCATGCACACTGGCTTTGAAGAGCAGACTCAATTTGCTTTGAGAAAACATAGAGCAAAGTTTTCTCTTCTGCTGTTTGGAAAGACTGGAGACAACAGCACTCATGTTGATCTGTAAAGTAAAACATTGTTCCATTGTTTCTGTACACATTGACATTTTTTTAGGTAAATAAATATAGGTTTCTTTGCCTTTTTAAAACAAGACTTTTGCAATGTAGCAATGAAACAGTTATACATAAGTGTTTTCAAATGAAAGCAAGAAATATTTTAGGCATATTAAGTTAGCTTGCTAACAACATTGTGTTAACTTACTAGCCTACATACAAAAAGTCTTAATTTGGAGAAAACAGGAACAATTAAAGCTTACTTTTCAGAGAAAACTGCCACAGTGCAACACGAGGACCAAGTAATAATTTTCTTTCACTTTCTGATATAACTTTTCCTTATTTCTTAATCATCAAATCAGGTTTTACAGGTTTCTGCTAACACCCAAAAGTTAAAAGATCATAACAATAAAAATACAGTTTTGAATGACACAAGGACCTATAAAGTCCAGGGGTTAAAAATAAAACATTGTATTAAAAATAACAAGTCAGCTACTGCAGGATTCAGCAGAAGTATTTCAACATTTAAAGACGTGTTCTCTGTTTTTTTGCACTCATTACATTTAAAAAATAACAAAGAACCAACACAGTATTTACAATGGAATTTTATTGTTTTAATCCATCGATTTAGAATACATTTATTTAATTATATTACACACTTTCTTATATACGTGTAGCAACACATGAATTTAAAAATCTTTTGCACCCCACAAACCTACTAGACATTCTCTGTATAGTGGTAAATGAAGGAGATATGTCTAAAAAGAATAAGGGCTAGTATGCACTACAGCAGTTGGTACTTTAAAGTAGGCACAGATAATGGAGGATCTGCAGATAATGTTATATTTCATGTCTGATGGTTGTCACTTCTAACCCTTATCACAGCAAGGCTGGAGATCATGTCCAACAATTAATCTAACCAATTAAAGTTGTCAATTACATGCGATCATAGTTCTACAGATTTCTTACCAGCAATAGGTGACAGTTTATTATAGTGCAGTACATTCATACCATGTTTGTGTGGGTTGGTGTAAAGCTACAGGTCCCCAAACAGTCAATGGGACTGATGTAAATACTATTTGTTAAGAACAATGCAAAAAAAAAAAAACTTAAAGTATAAAAATATGGCTCTATAATGAATTATCTGTGTGGACAACTGAAAGAAGAACATCTGTGGCATTCTTAACCTAACTCCTATTGGCACAGCTCATTCTTTCTTTTTGTTTTCATTTGAATTATTATTTGCAATAGTCTTCATGCACAGTCAGAAATTGAACTGAAGTCAATGCATGTAGTCCCATAATATTCAGGCACAATTTCTCCTTACTGTCCAAAATTTGGCTATGATTTTTAGACTTACAGTCACACGCATAAACCATAATAATGCATTCTTCATTTTCATAGAAGTGTGCATACCTCTTTCAAAAAAGAATTTGAGCTCTGTGGTATGTTAAAGTTTGTAGCATAATTACAAATGTCTACTTTTTGCTAAAAGTGTGCATTTACTATATATATATATATATATATATATATATATATATGTATCCAGACCAAATATGCAGCCATAATAAACCACTTACACAGGGCAATTAAACTACAGTGGAAATAGGAAATTCAACTATTGGTGTTAATTCAATTCTTGTGATTTATCTGTGTTTTGCAGTCCATTGTAACCTGCTTAACAATCTATCACATTGTATGTTGCATGACAAGAAAACATTACCTTAGAACGTAACTGTACATATGAATCTGTGGTGGTTAAAGTGTGTGAGAGTGAGTCTCATTGTGACTTTAAATAAGCATAGGATTCACATAAAAGATACTCAGTGGAAATGATAAAGCATGTGTCAACACTTTCCGTCTACCAGAACTCAACTTTACAAGCAGGAAATGTCTCTTCCTGCATAGCCACAGTGCTGTTGCTACCCAGGACAGTGATTCCCAGCTGCTGCTGCTTTTCTTGACTTTCCCGGTACCATTCATGCATCATCAGCGATTCAAACGTAGGAATGAGGGTCACCTAGATGTTAACATAGAAGTAGTACAGACAAAGACCACATGCATTGTCTTAATAAAAACATAAGGACACCTTAAATTAAATATCTATACCACTTAGTATATATCTTACTGTGCATAACACAAATTTAATTCAGTACTAACCGGCACATCTTCAGGCCACACAGATTTTCCCTCCAATAATGCGTCCAGAATGGACCTCATCAAGTCTTCTTTGTAAGAGTCATCCCCGCTTATTATGTAACAAGATGACCGCAAGCGACAGAAGAACTCAACATCAACAGTTGAAGCTGCAGGGCCTGATGGAAGATAAGCCAGGTCCAGGTATACTGAAGTTCCAATCTTGCCACCTGTTCATTGGTCAAGACACCAGTGATATATTTATTAGTATATATTTGCATAACAAAATGAAAAATATCACCTTGTGAAGCCATTCTTAACAAAACAACACAACTATGTTACAATGATGCAAAAAATCAGCTAAAACCTGCTGTGCTGGATTTCTTTGAAGAAGAGCTTGCTCCAGCTGGGCTGCTTCTCAAGCCACTAGCACCTTGACTTCCAGTCCTGGTTTTGGTGCCTTGTGTTAAACTGCCAGTAGATGTTAACCTCTGCGTAACTCCTGATGATTTTCTGGCTTTTGTTGCACCAGCTTTCACAGTGTTAACAGGATCAGGCATGCAAGCACCAGGCTGAGGTGGAAGAGGGGGTAAATCTTTCACAGGTGCAGGTGGGGGATCCTGAGGCAGCAGTTGATTACCTCGATAAGAACTCAAATTGTCATTTATGTTCTGGAATTGCTGGTGGGCACCAGATTCTTCATCAGAATCTAGAAGACCATCTGCTGTAATAGATGGGCAATCTTCTATTCCAGGATGAATATCTGAGTCTGTGGCTGTGGGAAAATAGTCACTGGTAGAAGTGTGAGGGGTCTCCTGAGCTGGATGAGAAGCCTTGTTAATTGCACATGCTGGTGGAAGGGGCTTAGCTGCGTCCTGGGAGTGGTCACTATCGTCAGAAAGGTTGAGTGGGCTGGTGTTGCTAAATCCAAGTGAGAGTGGATCTTCTTGATTGCCAGCTGGTTTGAAATGTTTGAACTCACATGGAGAGACCAAGCATAGGTCAACATCATGGGTAGCATCAAACACTAGACCCTGTGGTTCAGACGGACCCCCATCTGAGCCATTGTTAAGTGCCCTCTGAGTATGAGGTTTCTTTAAAGACAAAGACATTCCTACTTTGAAGTCAGATTTGGAATGTTGTCCATTGGAGTAGGATGTTTCATCTTCATTGGTAGACTCACTGACTGTAGGCAGCACTTGTTCGAAAGACATTGAGAGTGATTCATCAACCTCAGTAGATTGTGGTGAACTTACTTCTGCAGGCATTGAGTGAGTGGTGGTGGTGAAAGTGGGAGATATATCAGGCATTATATCCTTGAAAGAGCTGAGAGACAGAAAACTAGAATGTTTCTCCCTGGAGGAAGTGGAGATGCTCTCCTGGTTACTTTTAGGGCAACCAGACTCTGAAAACTTTGATAATCCTGTTTGCTGGCTATCAGAACCAAGACACATCTTGACTCCAAAACTGCTGTGATCTTTGGAGGCCCAGGTCTCTTCGGGCGACAAGTGATAAGGGGTATAACCAGCACTATTTGGGCCAGATCTAGGAGAAGTTAACTCTAAGGTCTTTTCATCAGGACTGACGCAAACTTCCTCGTTTCTGTCTTTTGATATATTGTCTTTCAAAGCCCCATCAAGCAATGTATATTCAGTAGGGGTGAGGTCCAGGTTTACACAACGATCATTTTTTGTTTTGACAAAGGATCTGGCAGACACTGTGGCCTTGCTAGCATTTACTGTGGAACTACACTTAGACTGCCCATCACCTACAGAGCCATTTTTCAGGTTCCCAGAGTCAACATGCTGCCTCCTCTCCAGTAATTCATGTTCTCTTTCCAGTTCCAGAAATTCTGCTGTCATATCTTCAGGCGAAGATATTAAGGAGCAATTAACATCTTCTGTGGAAAGCTTCTGATTCTGCTGTTCTTTGTTAGATTTAAAGTTTTTGGATTTGTCCTCAGCCTGTTTATTTTCTTTTGCTCCATTTTTCACATTTCCAGGCTTACTTGAGTTCAATAATCCCACAGAGGTTTTCTTAATATCTTTCCCAAGAGACTTTGTTGCCTTTTTCTCTTCTATTTTTACATCAGTTTTGCTATCTGCCTTTTTTTTGCTCTTTAAAGAATCCTTGCTACCTAAACTTTTTTTTTGTCCATTTTCTTGTTTCTTCAACTCTGGTGTATTTGTTTTTTCTTTGCTTTTGTCCTTCAAAGACTCCTTCCTTGTAACGGGTTTAGAGGATTTTAGTCTGGCATTGCTTTCTGCAGATTTCAATTTTTCTTCACTCTTTGGGTCATTTCCATTCACACCTTTGGTTTTGTCTTTTAGCTCTAGATCTCTATGAACAGATTGTTCCTTTGAAGCACCATTGCTTGGTCTTGATTCGTTTTTACCAGGTTTGGGACTGTCTTGACTCTCTGCAAGTTTTGGATTTTTATCTGATTTTGACATTTCAAAATCTTTAGAGCACACCACAGGCTGCTTAAGAAACTCTAGATGCTTTAGCCTCTCCAGACCATCCATTATCTTACTCTGTGGTGTAGAGCCAGGGAAAAGAACTCTGATGATCTTCTCAATTGGGCTGGCAGGATGCCACACAAGCAAAGCACATATAGACACCAGAGAGGTCAGGGGAACATCTAAGTTCTTGGATTTGGAGCTGTTTTCGGGCCAGTTCTGCATGAAAGACTCCATTTCTTTGCTACGTTTGACTGGATTTAGGACATAAAGTTCAAGACACCCCACTCCCATCTTCTGAAAAAGAATAATCGGTTCTATCGGGCCACTTGAATTGCGCAGAAGTGGTTCTGGAGGAATTTTTAGTTTTTCCAGGTTCTGTAAAGTAAGTGATGCTAGATCACTGCTTCGAAGTACATTAGGGTCACCCTGAAGTTTTTTAAGTCTGTTTGAAGCATTGAAGAAAACCACACCAAGCTCTGGAGAGATTAGATTTTTCACCCATTGTTCCTTTTCCTGGAAGTCACTCTTACTTTGCTCAAACTCTTCAACCTTTCTCTCCAGCAGGCTGTTAATTCCTGGCAGGTTGTCTGTTCCTGAGTGTGTAAGCAGCACTGAATCAACACGGTCCAAATGCCTGACCAGTTTCCAGAAGCATGAGCGTGGATCTGCTCCACCATTGACCAACACATTGAAGCCATTGACTGCAAAGAAAGCACAATCTCCTCTGCCTCCTGGAAAAATATAGCAGCATGGGCGACACAGCTTGAGGAATCCTACAGTGCCAGGAGGCTCCAGGAGGTCAAATGGAGATTGTGGCTCTAAAGACTCCAAAAGGAGCTCTGTGAACTCCTGAAGGCCTCCCATTTTGGGTAGCACCATTAGAGGATTCACTTTAATGTCGATAATGTCGTGTATCTTGTGTTTTCCAAGCACAGATAATTTCCATTTTCCAGTTTTAGGGCAGCTTAAGGTGAGGTTTGCTTTGCCATGTGTGCTTACAGAGTTTAACAGTGCTTGAATCTGTTGGAGACACAGAGAAAACAGTATTAATTCAAATGTGTGGAGCTACTATATAAACAGAATCAATACACTTTGTTTTTCAAATCCATTGCTAGCGTGAGGGCAACATTTAAATACAGACCAACCTCTTCATCTGAAAAGATCTGGATGAAGTCATTTGGAGTGAACTGTCCAGTGTGCAGGACAAGGTCCCCGGTTTCCTCAAGAGACTGTCCTGTCAGCACCAGCAGCTTGTGTCGAGATATGCCTGATATCAGGCTGTGCACCTAAAAAGATTTAGAATACATATGAATAATACGTTTCAAATACTGTTGCTCCACTTCAGTACTAAAGTATAAAATATAAGGTCTGAGTACTTTCATGCAAAAAGCAAATGTGTCAAGCAACACATTTTAGTCACATTTCAAAAATGTATGAAATTGTTTACTATTAAATTTAGACAATATCACATAAAAATACATTTCAGTGTTTGTACATTTAGCCTTAGATGTGACACTCGCTCTTAAAAATTCACTGATTGTCATGTAATAGAAATAAATAACATTTAGAGAATAAAAAAAGGTCTTTAATAATCAAAATACCTCGGAGTACAGAAACCCTTCTGATGGATTTACTACAACCCTGATGTCCAATACTTCTGTACTGAATTCAAATGTACTTTGACCTGTAAAGGGGATGTAAGGAGATAAAACAATAAAAAGTAACAAATCTGCATAAATACACATCACTTCCCTGCATTGCAATCTGAAAAACATTGTGACTGTTATTTTCCACAGAGCCTAAAGATAACATTTGAAAAAGATAAGTTCTGCACTTAGATGTTAAATGCCAAAAATCTAAGTTTCACTGTTGTTTAACAGTTTATTTGAAGTTATACTCATTCTACACTCTGCAGCATTACAATAAACCTGCTATTCCATCCCCAACACCAGAGCACATCCTGTTTAAAAGGTCAAAGGTCACACGAGTCAAAACACAATGTTTGGTGCTGTCCAATCCTAACACAACCAGAGTAATACAACTAAAAGTGATTCTTCCTGAGTGGTACAGCTGCACCCGTCTACCTATATTATAGTTAGTCAGCAATAACATTTTCAAAACTACTGCAAAAATGTTCCACTGCCGTACCGGCAGCCAAAGTCTGAACAATTGAAAGCACTTCCTTCCTGTCTTTCTGCTGTGTGTTCTGAGGTAGCAAATTAGAACCAAGAATCCTCCCTAATACAACCAGAACCTGAACATGCTGTTCTTGTGATAGTGCACAGTTCACAGTCTTCACAATTCTCATTACGCAGTGTAAATGTTCACATATAATAACAAATGATTCTTTTCTCATGATACAAGTAATGATATAATAGTTGCCTCTATGTTTCCACATCACATGTAAACTAGGCGAGTACAGCTCAGTCTTACAGCCCCATATGCAACGCTAGGGCTAATTTGTACAGTTGATTCTTTGTTCATTTAAAAATGTTCATCCCACACATAAACCACATGATTCAAAGACTCCTAACAGCATTCTTTCTCTGTTTCTGTCCCAACACCACTAAATATACACTAAATAGTTATCAAGATTTCCAAGCTTTAGCATTTGCGTTAATGAAGCCAGTAAAGCTATTATTACTGTAGAAATGGGAGGTTGGCTTACCTTTAACGTCTTTTGATTGACAAGAAGAATGGTGCGCAACAAACAGTTTAAGTTGCTCGTCCAAGTTACACACTGTCAAGTCCACATCCCATGCACGAATGCCTGCGCGATAAGATGCAAACACAATAACATTTTAAGGCATTATGAACTCATACCTCAAACATGCACTAATATGCTGCTTACTGACATTTACTGGGTTTGTGCCTATAACCAAAATAGACGGTGCATTGATTTGAGAACAAATTGAAACCCCCCAGAGCAAAAACACTGAACTCAGCATGAAATTGAAACATCATGTGAGACACAGTGTGGCTTTCAGAGACATTTGAAGAGATTGTTAGCTGGCTGGCACTAAAAAAAAGCTTAGTTACTGCTCCACAGTACTCATGAAAAATAAAATTTAAAAAAAATAAAAGTCCATAAACAGAATGTCTTTCACTCTTAAGGAATCCTACTTATTACAAGTAGCATTAGAAAATAAACAACAGTTGTGACAGATACTGATAAGAAGAAAGGATGCATTCACATAAATTCATACATTTAATTATTATTAGTTTTATTGTAATTGTAAATATTAGTCTTAATTGCAATGTTTAGTTGCTTGGCAAAGCTAACAGAATGAAAATATAAAAGAATTATAATCAGATTTGCAAAAATGTTTTCTTCTTCACCAGCATGGTGACAAGCTCATTGCAGGTTCATGATGGCCGCACCTCTGTGCCGTTTAAGGGTTAATTTACCGCTATCCTGCAACAATTAGAAAACGTTACATAAAAATCAATTTCGTCCTTGTTACAAATGTGCACACAAGTTACTGGCGCTTGCATGAAAGACAGCCGCTAAAATGTACATTTAAAGCGACAGCGATCGCTGGGGTGGGTGTGAACATGTACTGCTGAGCACGGTTAGGGAACAAACCTTTGACAATAAGGACAACCACATCATGACATTTCTAAAGATATTGATTTGTGTCTATATAAAATACCACATGAGGGATGTTTAACTGGGTAGGCTGGTGAAGGAGGCTACATGATGTTTACTCTGATATCACTGCAGTGTAGGGCACGACTGCACGAACCCTGCGCCAAAATAAATATTGTATAACCGCTTCAGACGGTGTCTGTGATCATATCTTGGTAAAACATATATGTATGCAAAGCATTTCTGTTTAATAGCTAAAAGGCGAGAGAAACGGGCGCAAGTCACGCTGCATTACTGTGTCTGCTTTAATTCATCAGACAGTCGTCGTATCATAAAAACAAAGCATAAAACAGACAGAGTTGTTGAAGTCCTGTTTGCAAAATACAGACAGAAGTAAATACATGTATTAGGCTAATATATGTATATATAGTATTATATTGAAATGCCCTTTATTAAAAACATTGTTATTTTTAAACGCCTCTATAGTGGAAATTTGGAAAGTGTACCTCGTTCGATCTCCACCACAATATTGTCCAGCATATGAGGTCGATAAAGACCACCGATGACAATCAGCATGGAGTATTTTTCATTGCTGAATCCGGGATGGGCTGTCAGGTCCTCTGCTTCCATCTCTGCCGTTAGACCCGACGCCATGTTGGAAAGTTATGGTTATGATGTCATACACAAACAATCGAGCATTATTGAGGAACAAGCTCATCATTTGAATGAAACTGAAGCTGACCAACCCAAGCGCAGTTAAAGGACACCATTTCACCCCTCTTATTTCCCATTAGTGGCTTGTTTGTTTAGTTGTGTTAAAAGACGTATTAAACAGGTTTATGCGTATCAAATCAGCCTTTCTTTTTTGCATTGACAAAACATTTCTTTTAAAACTCCCCCGCCCACTTTCTCGCTAACATACAGTATACAGACTTTTTAAACTAAAGATATACAAAGCGCAGGCTAAATAAGAAAAAGAAGAAATGTTCATTAGAAGCTCATGGCTTTATTTTTAATTTCATGAATTTTTATACATCAGAAATAGGAGAACAGACATTATTTGTTATATCAGAGACATTTCAAAACAAAAAAATGACACGATGTTCCCAGTGGACAGCCGCACAGCTTGCCAACTCGTGCGCCTTTACGCACTGCGCATTGTTCCCCTGCATCACACTTAAAATAAAAAACAGACATGTGAGTAATGGAGCAATAACATTTACAAACAATCACATCTATCTATCTATCTATCTATCTATCTATCTAACGTTGCTATATATGGATATTTGTTATTAATTACCTTAACAATCGTCTCACTCATTATTGAAGTACTAATTTTTATAAATATTACGTACTAAAAAATGTATTTGCATGTAAGTGTGTGAATTTGCTACATTACCGAAGGAAGTAGGCTGAACTTTTTTCCGGTGTGTGGCAACTGTTTATTTTTCAACTTTTCAAGAACTTCTTGAAGTGCCTCTATCTGTAAAAAAAAAAAGTTTAATACTAAAATAAAACTTTAACACAATCCTGAGATTATTCAAAATGTACAAGGCTATTTTCCAACTTTTTCTACGTCCCATCTTGATACCCAATATATTGAAGATATAACTCACCAAATTGTTCTCCTCCTGTGTTTTAATGGCACTTTCCAATGAGCGATTGTTAAGCGAGTCTTCACAACTCGTGAGAATAAAAGACAAGATAAACGTTGCAGTAATAAGGATGATCCGTACGCTAACCATGGTGCTGAAAGGTTTCCTTGGTTACCACAGCGCGAGACAGTGATGTGATGATGCGACGAAGAGTCGTTTTATACCTGATCATCAACTGCTACATAATTTATAATGAAGATCCAGGTTAATAAGATCATATAGGGAACTATATTTATTTTTGTTACCAAAATGTTCAGTAAGAGACTAAGAAGCAGAAGCCCACTGAAACTAAAGTAGGATGTTCTATCTAAATGTATTTATGGGTTATGATACATATAACCCATTATAAGACCCTGGGACCAGTTTTTTGTCTAACCTGTAATGTGAGTTTTTTTAAAGTTATCTGGAGTGTTACTGAATTATTATTTATTTCTTGTATTTCCCTTAGTCGTCCTAGAAACATGTCAACACCAAAGTATTTTTTGACAAAAAATGTAATTAAAGATGGTTTTAAACTCTGGGATTTCTCATTGTTCAATCTAACCAAAATCAAATACTTTCATAAAACCCCAGGGGTCCAAAATACAATTTTAAATTATAAATACAATTTTAAATTATATGTGATTGAATTTGGTCACACAAGGTAAGTGCTCTGGTGGATAAGTAAGAATTGCATGGTGTGGATGATTGCATGATTCAGGGTCAAGTCCAATATTGACGTTGATCTTGTCATGTGGAATGGCTGATTGGGGGCACGTATTGAGGGTAAAGGGGGTCAGTGGCCTTGT
>JAZGTK010020863.1:0-10827 GCA_036877625.1 Ambastaia sidthimunki
TTTTGTCAAATAATTTGAAGTTCTGCATTTTACTTTAAAAGTTTAGTGTAAAAATGAAAAAGACGCAATTGTGAATCGACACCAGAGGGCGCATGTACATCGTGTCTTCAATATAAAACCCTTGTTATCCAAACTCTTGTTATCCGTTTAAATAAATATTATCTATACGCAACTGTATTATGGTAACTTAAACTGTAATGTATATTATTATATAGTGTTTTAGCCCAGGGACTTTTAACCCATTATGCCTGAACGTCAACGTCATCGTATTAAACTTATTTTAAGTAGTTTTAATGTAGAGCAGTAATATTAAGCATGCATTTAGTATGAAATGAATTGCATTAAAAAAATGCAAAACTGTTATTTTGTTTGCGTAAAGTTTTACCGGAAGTTGAAATCGAGTGTTTCCGGAACGCGTGTAACAGCTGGAGGAGCGGCTGTCAAGAGAAGCGAAAGCAAAGATGATCTCCCTCACCGACTCCCAGAGTAAGACCCCCATAACCTGTCACTCCCACCTTTATATCACACAATGTGTCCCCTCTGTGTGTGCATCTATAAAACCTGTCTTTCTTATTAAAGTCTTTATTATTTAGCCTGTCAGGATCTTTATAAGCGAGTCGTCTTTCTATTGGGTGCAGCCGTCACATTATCAGCAAACGATTTATTTATTATTATTATTTATTTATATTTATTTATATTTATATATACAAATTTAATGTACAAAAATCATTAAATTAAGTTGCATGTTAAGGTGCATTTAAATAAATAGTTATTCGTCCCAAAATATATATTCTGCTTTTTAAATACTGAATAAAGCTGTTGTAATAGCAGGTTCATGCAAACAATAAAAACCTTTATAATAATCATAATCTTGTTCAGGTATAATATTATTGCGTTATTATGTGCATTAGTTATTAAAGAAAGAAATATAGCGTGCATATCTATATTTCTCTGTATTGATATAATGTTTGTACGATTAATAAGGTTTGATTTGTGTTTTTCCTAATAGAAATTGGAATCGGGCTAACAGGGTTTGGTGTATTTTTTCTGTTCTTTGGGATGATCCTGTTTTTTGATAAAGCTCTGCTTGCTATAGGAAACGTGAGTCTGTTTGCTTTCTCATCAAAGTGGCCAATAAACTGGTGCTTTGGCTTATTGTATTGTATTATATATGATATGATATTGTATTACATATGTTTGGTTTAATAACGTTCTCACACAAGATGTTGCTGCATAAGTATTTTCATAATTTAGTATTCTGCATTCAACTTGACTTTACTAATAAATATATATTTATCTTTATATAGAGATATATATGTATAGGTTATATTTAGGTTATTTGCCATTATGTGTCTTCTTTTACTAGTTTAACTACAATAGTGTTACACTTGTTATGACATAATATTTATGCAGTAGGTTTGAATTGCATAGGCAACCCAATGACAATCTCTCTCTCTCTCTCTCTCTCTCTCTCTCTCTCTCTCTCGTTTCAGATTCTTTTTGTTGTTGGCCTGGCGTTCGTCATCGGATTGGAAAGGACTTTCCTATTCTTCTTCCAGAAACACAAGATGAAAGCCACCGGTTTTTTCCTGGGAGGCGTGCTGGTGGTGCTGATCGGATGGCCCATCCTCGGAGTTACTCTGGAGTTTTATGGCTTCTTTCTTTTATTTAGGTATTTTTACAGGATTGTAACACCTGCAGATAAAGAATCTCTAAACCAGGACATTTTATGCAGCTATGTAGCTATAGAGTTTTTTAATGGCCAGTATTTTATAAGTATAATCTAATACCAATTGTCATTAATATTGACATTTTGTTGTGTTTGTGTGAAGGGGGTTCTTTCCTGTAGTTGTGGGTTTCATTAGAAGGATTCCTGTACTTGGATATTTGCTGAATCTTCCCTTCATTAGTGGGGTAAGTTTTCCCTTCATTAGGGTAGTAAAAACACTGCACTGTATTTTTATATATTTTGGCATTTGTTATATATAATGATTCTCTGAGACTGCAGTGAATTTACATGTGTCCTAACAAGGTTCGACCCTGTAAAGTTACAAGCGGTATCTTCCATTTTTAATTGTTTTGTCCAGTTGCCATGGCGACAGTTTTGTTGCATTTAAGGCATGTAAATTCTCATTGGTTAAAAATCTCACTCCACATATCAATATTAAACGTGAGGTATGTTCTGATTGGATGTGATAGTGCCACATCGCAGCATTTTCACTGTAATGTAAAGACAGACAAATTACTTGTCGCACCAGTTTGGGACACAGTGTAAATCAATGTAAATTCACTTAAAATGCTTTTGCTTGCTTAGCAGCTTGGAGACTAATTTTTGCAAACTACAAGGATACTGTTAAGACTTTGTAAAGAAATATTTTTCTCCACAAAGTCTCATTTTCTGCTTTGACGAAGTCTCTTTTGTCTAGTGGATATCAGAAATCAGATATCCACAAGTTTGTTGCTGATAGATACTGAATTTGTACCATCAGATTAACATAAGTAGTTCAAATACACACTTTGGCCTTTTCTGGGCAAGATTCCCACCTGTTTTCTCCCTCATACCAGAAAACAGGTTCCTTCAAGTGTGTTTTGTCTTTGAACGTGTGTTTGTTGTTCTCTTAAAGCCTTCCTAAGGCTGAGCGGACAGACAGACATCTTGGTCAGTCACTGCTAATTCTGTCTTGCATGTGAGCATGAAACTGCAGTTCTGTGTAACTGTTTTAAGTGATTTGATTTTGCTTTATTTACAAACAGCATGTAGAGTGTTAGTCACTGTCATGTTATGTTTTCAGATGACAGTTTTTAATAAGCTTTTCATAATGTTATGTTTTCAGATAACAGTTTTTAATAAGCTTTTCATAATGTTATGTTTTCAGATCACAGTTTTTAATAAAGTATTTATTTTTTTAGTATGTTATTTACTATTGATCGGGAAAATATTTAAATTGTTATATAAACTGTGTCATTTTAAATAACATCACTGTAATTTTGTGTCTTTTGTAAACTTTAATATCTAAATGTTCATTGTTTTCATAAGTGTTCTAATTGTACTATAACTCTCTTTTTTTCCAGTACGTGGACAAAATGAGCGAAAGCAACAACATGGTTTAACAAAGACTGCGATTTTCCCTATTTATAAAGGATTTTGTAAAGCTTTACCCTAAACAACCACGTGAAACATACGTCATATTACAGAAACTATATGTTCAGATGCCTTTCCATTGTGATGACGTCATCTGAGCGTGCGTGTCATCTGCGACAACGGGAATCATACTGAGGTATGGAATAAGCCACGCCCACTTCCTGTCAGAAAAAGCAAAACTTCGGAGCTGCGTCACGTAGCAGCATCGCTGCATCCCAGAAAAACAAGCGTATACTTTATAAATGCATACTTCATGAAGTATGCATACTTCAAGTCAACAGAGGTTCTCCATGAAGGACGTTGTGTTGAATGTGTATAAGAGTATATTGGTTATTATTGAATTCTGAAAGTGTTCTGTTACAATGACCCTGTTATGCTGTTGTGTATATGGTATTATTTCAATAAGGATAAAGAGCCAGAGGACTTTTTTGCTGTTACGCCTGTTTACAAGGACATATTTACGCTTTCTTTTAAACTTGGTTGTTTAACTGTTACTTACAGACTAGCTAGAAAGATGCTACCATGGTTTTAATTCTTTTGACAAACATGTATTTGCCGTTTTCATCCCTGTAAAATCTCAGCACTGGCATTGTATAACGCTTCAGCTGCCGTGACCTTTTGTAAATAGAAATTGATTAAAAATTTCATTTGTCTTTCATTGTAGTTTTGGGCTTTATTAGATCAGAACGTGTTGTAGCACTTAATACTGCATTACCCACAATGCACCACAGCTCCAACATTTTAAATTTAATTTAAAAATTGTTTGAAGGTGACTGAATTACATAAAACTTTGCTTGTTATTTAGATGTTAAAAGAATTAAGTTAGCCAAAAATGAAAACTTTTACTCTCTTTTCCACACAAAGCAGTTCGGAAGCATGACAGTCCCAGTATTTAAGCACAATGAAACTAGTTTACACAACCTGAAAGTTATTTTTCCAGTATTTTCTTACTCTATGCAGTCCTTCCAGTGACATTTTTACCCTTTGCTTCTTATTTATTGCAGACACTATGTATTACACTTTCCTATCACCTCTGAAAGAGCCATACATTGAAAGCAATTTGCGTGTGTGTTTGTTTACATCTCCCAGGAATAAATGCAGGATTTGTTTAGTTGTATTAATTTTAACAGGCAGGTTTAACTAATCCGTCCAAAAGGTTCGCGGTCCGGCCCCGTTGTGAATCAATGGGATTTGACCTATAGCTGAAGACTAATACATTCAACATTCCTCCACCCTTTATAAATAAGGACAGCGGTCATTCTCTTCATTCATGAGTTTGCCTCGAAGACACAACAGCTGAAAGAACATCAGAAGATATGAAAGTAAGACTGCATTTATAGTTTCAGCAGCTACCATATTAATGAATGATAAAACGTTAAAAAAGTTGAGTTTTGACTTGGTTATTGTTAGATGATAATGAAATGTATTGCCTTCGAGTAAAGTTTCTTAAATAATAGGGTTGGTCTGCTTTTACGCATGACGGAAACGCATGGTGACGCTTTTACGCACGACAAAAACGAATGGCGACGCTTTTACGCACGGCGTATTTCGCCATTTAAAGAAAGCAGGTTTTATCCACACGATAAATCGCTTTTTTAAATGCACCTGAATGTGGGAAATAATATATTTAAACATTTTCTTTCCAGGGCTTGAGAAGGATTGCGGCGTACGCGCTTGCGCTTCTGTTTCTGTCTACATTTGTGTCCCATTCCAAGGTAACAGAGACGCATCATATTAAACTCATAATAAAAGTAATAATAAACATAATACAAGTTTTTAGATTAAGGCAGAAACTTGTTTTTTTATTAAAGGGAAGCTTTCAGCGTAGGAATTGGACGCCCCAAGCAATGTTATATCTAAAGGGCACACGTATGTTATAAAATGCATATAAGATCCAGTTTGTTCATACATACATGTTGTTTTTATTTTTAAAACTAAAAACAACTTCTTTATAACTTTTCCTTGTTAATAACAGAGGGACGGCGCTTTGTGGCAGAGGACAGAAACGAAGGAGATTTATTCGACACGACTCGCTTAGGTATGAATTATTATTTGGAAATATCATAATTTGTGACCTTATTTATGCTAATAAACGTACATGTAGCCTACACAATTTTACATGCATATAAATGCATGCATATTTTAAATGCATATAAAAAGTTAAAACACTAACAAAGTTTATTTGCGAACTTGTACAGTATCTTAATAACTGAACGTGGGCACTAATGCAAAGTTTTACAGCGATACATCAGAAAGCTTTTGACACGACTGTCACTCTCTCCACAGAGTCACGCAGCCAAAACACAGAAAATCTGAGTATCTCTAAAGCGGCTGCTTTTCTTTTAAACATTATCCAACAAGCCAGAGATGATGGCGAGACTTACTGAATATCTGTGTATTTTAATGTTTGTGAAGCATGTGGAATGTTTTAAAGTTCATCCTCAGCTACAATAACACATTTAACTCTTTTTGTAACTCTCTGAAGGTTTTTGCGACATTTCTTTCGGTTATGCGAGTTTTCTGTCAAACTGTGACTTTTTTTGTAGCCGGTTGTATGATTCTGATAATTTATGTATGTTTATTTCAGGTGAAATGTGTTTTATTGAGGCATATCATACTGGAAAAGAAGCTATTTATGATGTTTGAAATCTGTGTAGTATAAACGAACTGTACAGATGTTTTCTTTTGGTTTTGTCATGTTGAATCAACATTTTAATTTAATGCCATGGAAACAGAATGTGCACATTTTCTCAATTATTAAACAATTTGCACTGAAAACCGCATTGTCTTTTCTTAAGAGAAGTTTGTTTTATGTTTATTTTACATTGTGCTGTTGAACTATTAACTGGTAAAATATGGTGTCCAGATCCCACCAGTACCTCACCAGATGATAACAGATGATTCAAGTAGGTCCAAGACTACTAATAAAACTGTTTCTGTTTAGCATTTTTTCAATTTAATATCCATTTTTCTGCACTTTTTGGGAACATTAAAATACATTTGACCTTTATTTTCCATCAACTTCTAACGTTCTAGGAATTTCTGTGTTTAAATGGAATCCCAGATGTTCAATGTTTGGATGCTGAATGCTCAAGATAACATTCTTTTACTTTCTAAATCTTATGTTTTGATGAAACTGTATCATCAATTCACCCAAAAGCTTTAGAGTAACAGTCATAGAGTCCTAAAGAAACAACTTGATATAGAGTTTTAGATCTGAGGCTGAACTGTGGAAGTAAAATACGTAGCATGTGGATTCTAATTCCCATTTTGCCCCGGTTGTTTCTTCTTACCCTCGGGCACAGAGCCCAGAGTGAAAGGTGCTTTGATGTTCTGTCTGTCTCTCTCCGCCTCCTCGTCTTCATCATATGGCTCATCATCTTCCTCGTCACTGTGGTGAGGGGTGGAGTGGATGGAGGCCGATGGGGATGGTGGTACTGAGGAGGGTCGGGGGTACCGGAAACCTTGTGTCTATGGAAACAAAGACACTGTCAATTATACTGATTCTGTGTGTGTGTATGTGTGTGTGTGTGTGATTGTGTTGATCATAGCAGTATGGAAGTCTTTGGGGACCACCAAAGCTTGAATGAAAAACAGCTGATGGGAATCTTCACATACAGCTAAATGTTATTCTGTCAGTTAAACTCATGAACTACTGTGTAGCCTTTTCTATCATGTATTATTTTCACTTGAGCCCTTATTTGAACTAACTGAAAGAGCTTATGATGTTCTCCATTCTGTTCTTTCTTTGAGACTGGACAGGACAGGAATCTGTGTGAGTGTGTGTGAGGGCAGCAGGTTTACCGGGGGGAGATTGAGGTGGTCCATTTTGAATGTAGCTGGGAAGGATCGGCTGAGGGCCAGATGCCTGGCGTGCATGTAAAACTGAGCAGAGACAAAGACAGGACATTGTTTTGCATTTTATTATGAAACCACTGTGTGTGTTAACAGCAGTTCAACCATGTTTCTGGTAGAACTTGATGCTAGAAATGCCAGGGTCATGGGTTCGAGTTGACTAGTTGTAACCTGTATATTGTCATTTTACAACAGCTCTAAATGTGGCTTGTTCAACCAGAAATAGTCTTATAAAACATATTAGCCAGTGCTATTAAAATGTTTTAAACTTTATTTAATAAACCATATATTATTCTTATATGCAATTAAAGTTGGATATAGCACTAACTAATATGAAAATAGTTATTATTAGTAGTAAATTATTCCTATCACTTTCATATTTATAGTGTCTGCTTTACACAAAGAGATTCTCAAAGCCTTATTATGAGAGGCTACTCACTCGTCCAAGATATCTCCAGTCTAACAGATCCGAGAGTCTCTCAGTCCGGTTCCGCTGGATTATTCTCTGTCGTCGTGACTGCTGGCAAAACGAAAACATGAACTGGGTCAGCTGGTTACACGACTCGTCTGCAGAACGGAACCGCCGGTCCACTATGTAAATCCCTACAACAGATGACAGTCATAATGTGACTCATACTGATATATACACACACACAGATATACAGTATATCTATCTATCTATCTATCTATCTATATATCTATCTATCTATCTATCTATCTATCTATATATATATATATCTGTGTGTGTGTGTATATCTATATGTGCATATATACATTTATATTCATATCAGACGTTGAGTTAAAATTCAATCAGACAATACAAACACAAAAGCACTTAAATCAGTGGCAACTAGTTTAGTTGTGGTTAGTTAATCACTAACTCACCATATGCAGACGGATCAGTAATGTGTTCTTCCATGAAACAGCCGAATCCAGACAGATTGGTTGTGACGCTGGGAATTCCCATAACAGTACACTCACCTAAAAACATCCGTTTATGATCAGAGCAAAAATATCAGAATATGTCACAATGTGTCCAATACCTGGTTTGGTATTACTGTCACATAAAACTGACTATAGGATCTGGCAGTGCATGTATATTGATTTGAAGACATACGTTTTACCAGTGTACATATAAAAGGTGCAAATATAGCTTCAAATAAAGCTTTAAAGGTTTGTGTGTGTGTGTGGTTCTGTACTGAACCTGGTGTGTAGCCCCACGGCTCATAATAGGAAGGAAACACCCCAAGATGGCAGCCACGCACAAACTCCTCGTAAACTCAACATTTTTAGCACACAAAGGTTATGCCACTCCAGATTAACACTGGAAGTGTATGCTCTTATACTGACAACGTTTATGATCACATTAACTAAACCATACCAAGACAAATTTAAATAACAAAAGGATTACAAAGAAACACCAACCTTAACAAGCCCTCATAAAGCCTTTTGCCAAACTTCTCCTTTACTGACTGAGCTGTGTCCCTGTAGGCAGAAAAAAGACACACTGGTTAAAACACACACTGAAGCTGAAATCTGATCCAGGATCAGAGACTTTATATGCTGGGACAGGTTAAAGTCCAGATGGCTGCCAATGAAAAGATTCGATAAAATTATAACAATGAGCATAAGTAAATGAGAAGGGTATATAATGTGTTTGAATATATATAACATATTGCTCTAACCCATAGAAGTGGCCTCTAACAAACTCCTGGATCTTGGCTTTGTTTGTGGAGTGCAAGTTTTGGAACTCATGCATGGCTGAGAACTTCCTGAAATTTAGGCCATTTGGGGTGACCACATCTGAACGACCATAAACACACATGTAATCATGACAAAAATTGATAAGTAGGTGTTTGGTTTTGTCCTACATAAACTCTGTAGGAAAGCAAGAAGATAGAACCTGCCCAACCTGGATGTCTATGGAGCATGTGATCAGCTTCCACAGCCATAATCTGGGACACGGTGGTAAATACATGTGCGCAGTGTACCGCCGCCCTCTCCAAACAGTACCGGTGGTAAATCTGTCTCTCTCCTGCCTCTTGGTCTATGTTGAACTGAATTACACATGAAACAATGACAATAAGAATGGCCTGAGATTATAGGACAAGCCACATATAAACAAACGAGGTTTACAATTTGAGCATTGAGAATTCCGAAACGTATTCCACCAAATGTTTCCCCTAATCAGTGGATGTAGGGAGTCTCTCCGGGCCAACAGCAGGCAATTGTATCTACCGGAATGCTGTCAGTTATCCTCCAATCAACATCTACGACCTTCAGGCGTGATGACCTTTAAGCTCTGAACAAGAGGGCCAATTATCACCACACACAGTCTCTCAGCTTTGATAAAGCCTCAACTCCAACTGATTGTTCTGGGACTCTTTCTAAATATCACAAGTGAGGTAGTTGTGATATTTAGTGATGATCTATACATGTGATGATGTAGTGATGATCTATACATCTAATATGCCATAATATTCCATTTGATCGTGTGTTTTTGCACACGTGAAATTCATGTGAAAAAACACATCAGATGTTATCAGATTCCCATGTAAAAAACATTGTAACATGTTTTTCACATGTGATTGTGTGTTTTTGCACGTAAAATTCCTGTGTCTTTTCTGTAAGGAAAACTCACCTTGTCCAGGTTGTTGTAGAAGTCTGCGTTACCTGCACACAAGTACCGACCCAACAGGGTGGCATGTGTGGTAAAGATAGTTGCCAGGGGGATTTTGCGAGAGCGACTTAGCACAAGTCCTGTGCCGGCTTGCCACTCGTGAAAATGAGCAATTACGTTGGGCTTGTCCTGAAGTTGGTCTGTTAACTGCAGAGAGACGGACAGGTTTAATATCATGAGCAGCAGATTCCACTGCAAATATAAACCTGGCAAGATCGCTTGATCAAGAATGTGAACCTTCTCAGACACGTATGATCACCTCTTTGAAGAACCAGGCCACAAGAGAGCCAAAGATGAGGGAGTCATTGGCCTCCCTGTCGTGATAGGGCAGCCCGATGCTAGACAAGTTCCACAAATCCTCCTTCCACCGGTCCAGGTTCCAGGCAGCCGCCCCAATATCAAAGAGAATAACGTATGGACTACCCTCAATCAACCAGCGACCAAAGTGAACCTGCAGACAGAGAGACAGAGAAGACAATGACAAAAACACAGACAAATATACAGACATGACCTTGACCTGGGAATAAAGATGTTTTTGTTGGTTATATACAGTCTGTGTGTATAAAACTTCTTTTTTGTTTCATCTGGTCAGTGATTTCAGTCATAGCTTTAGTTCTGTTCTGGTTTATTGTAGTTGAAATGTAGTTATGGGTTAGGTGCTGTTACACTCAAAGACATTTGATGTGCATTCTCTCTAAAGTGACACTGTAGGGACATCTGCTGGTCAGACGCTAAGACACCATTTTAAGACACCATTTTATTTCCATTCAAGACACATTTGAGTAAACTACCAAAATTAATTTAAGGGTTAACCAAAAGATCTATGAGATGCTTTGATGCCAGTGTAGTTCATTGAACCATTTATTTTTAAACAGGCAATTGACTAAGACCCTCAATCAAGACCCTTTGATGCCCCTGCCAGGACATCGCCATACCTGGCAGCCATTGTTAATCAAGGAGTCCATGGCCACTTTAATGGCTTGGTTTGGAGGTTCACACGGCTCCACCTGGGTCTTAAAGTTGTGTTCGTAGTACGGGCCCATCATGAAGTAGTTCTCACCCCATTCATCTACTGTAATCTTAGCCTTCGTCTGGATAACAGTGTATATACCTCCAACTTAACAAAGAAAGAGAGATTTATTCAAGAGAG
>JAZGTK010020864.1:0-10827 GCA_036877625.1 Ambastaia sidthimunki
GGAATGTAAAATGTTTCCAAACGATGGGTAATGAGTTTGTAAAACACTAGTAAAGGAGAATCGATGTAAGATTTTTCAGTGTCACAGAGTCAGCGATTTAATGTTAACAGCTAATAAAGTCCACTCTTATATAAATCACTGGTGCGCTGACAGGTCAGTAACTTAGGTGTTGCATGTTTGAGAATAGTGAAACAGAATTTAGCTGGACCTAACGGTCAGCCTTTAAGAAATACCTGTAAACTTTAAACTATAAAAAAGTACAAATCAATCTAATTAGATTATTTAGAGTAATTAATATTAGAATATTAGTAAAATGATCTTGTTTGACTGATAGTTACAATGTATACAATGAGTTATACAGGAATTATAATAATATTTTTCATTGAGGTACTCATGCAGCCCATGGATTTTTAATGTAACTTATATAAATTAAATATTTATAAATTTATGAAATCCACATGTTAATGTTTTTCAGAAATAAATGATGACCTGTCTGGTGAGCAGTCAGGTGGAGAGAATGGTGGTAGTACCAGCGACAGAGAACCAGAACCGGTCAGCTCCCCTGAGGAGTCCAAACCTAACTTGTGCTGCACCCCTGACACCTCAGACCCAACTCCCCAGCCTGAGAAATCTCACTTTGGGCTGTCGAAACCAGAGCCCAAAGCTGACAACCCTAAATACTCCACAGAGCCCAACCTCCTCATCGAAGGCCTCTCGGGCTCTGTATCTCTCCCTTTCAGCCTGAAGGCCAATCGACCTCCACTAGAAGTTCTGAAGAAGATCTTCCCTGCTCACAAACCTGCAGTCCTGGAGCTCATCCTGAAAGGCTGTGGTGGGGACCTGGTTGGGGCCATTGAGGTCCTCCTCTCCAGCCATTCTGCAATGAAACCAGAAAAGGTCCTGTCTGAGAATGACCTTGTTCTCCCTTCAGACGGCCACCTCTTTGAGCAGACTTTGAGCACCTACCCTGTCTCCTCTTCTAAGTGGTCTGTTGGCTCGGCCTTCCGTGTTCCAGATTCCCTGCGCTTTTCCTCAGAGTCTCCTGTTGGAGTACCGGGTCCTCTTAGCATGCCACTTCAGCATGGCTTCCCCCAGCCACCTCGATACCCCCTCATGCTGAGGAATTCCTTAAGCCGGGGTCAAGCCGGGCCCTTTGTGCACAATGATGTGACTTTGTGGAATACCATGACATTACAGCAACAGTATCAGCTGCGCTCACAGTATGTCCCACCTTTCTCCGGCCCTTCAGCCGGAGTGATACGCAGCTCGCCGCTCATTACCAGCAGGCCCACTGAGGAACATCGGATCAGCGTCCAGGAGGAGAACTGCCCTGTCATTACCAAACAGAGCATGTACACTGCAGAAGAGGAGTATGATGAAAGATCTGACTCCTCAGACTCCAGGATCCTGAATACCTCCTCCTAACTTCTGCCCACTTGAGCAGTTTCAACAGGAGGTTGGAAAAAAGCACTGAAAGGGCTCTTGAGATGATATAAAAGTGACATTGCTATTCTAAGAGATTAATGAAAAGACTAACAGTGCAATACTTGAGGTATTGTATTTCTACCACATCTGAGGTTGTGCCAGTTTATTCATGTGTGGAATAACAGTAGCTTCATTTTTGAAAGACAAAAGTCATTAAGCTTTTATTATTTGACCAAAAAGTCTGAGTAACTTAATATACAGTTAATGATGACAAAATGATCTGTTTCCAAATTGCATGAAATGTACTGTTAATAGCAATTTAATGTAGAATTAATCTATCAGTGCTGCATGTGAAAGTATGGCAAATAAACCTTCCATGACCTGTTATTGTTATTGTGGATTAACTGAATTAAATATGCATTGATATTCTATATATAGTAGAATATATATTTAAAAACTCAATTTAGAAAGCAAATAAATACAGTAGCTTATCTTGAAATAAATTATTTTACACTGATCTCTTGAGTAGCTGCTCCACCCTCTAAGCTTACAACGCCTACAACGAAAAATAGCTGTAGTCGTCATTCTTCGCTTACTTTGTTTAAAACCAATTATTTATTAGACTTTGCTAAATATAGATAATTGAAAAGTGTAACAAATGCTCATCTGTATATCTGTGGCTGTAAATTCGGTAGGCTAAATCATATTATGTGTAAGTTTTGTATACGAACACAACTGGATATGTTTTTGGAAGATATTTCTACTTTAAAGAAGTTATTTGTATGACGCAAATCGTAAACTTCGGGCAGCTACAGCTTTCAACCAATGAATTGAATTAGTGGAAAAGTTAGCTAACTACGCCATCTTGTGGCGCTTCTCAATAATAGGTCATTTTGCAAGACACCGTAGACCCGCAGGGTATCTTTTACCTGCAGGGTATGCATCTTAAAAAAAAAATTGCTGCTCAGTACGCCAATAGTCAACCTAGGTACCTATATTTAACGTGCATTAGAGTTGTAATTCATATTTTTGGATTTGTTGAAATTCATATTTAGAGGGAAAACAAACAGGCAAAAACTAATGAAGGCCTTAAGTAAAATAGAGGTATGTGCAGGAATGCCCCCACTTTCAGAATACTAATAATGACTCAATACTGTTACCTTGTACTTGATTGTACAACAGAAGCCTTTCGAACGTGCTGCAATTTTAATTTGCAATTTGCTGTATTTCTTGTACCTGTTTTTTTCCCTCATTACTGGCTTCGGTTATTTATGTTATTTAGGCCTGTAGGTACTGAATTTGTACAGGAGACATTTTGTTGATAATAAGTGCTGTTAATTATATTAAATATAATGACATTTATGTTAAATCAACACAAAAATCAATACAATAATAATATGCATATGTATTATTATAATATACAATAATAATACTGATATTTTTATTAAACCTATTCTGATTATAAATAAAATCTAGTCTTTTCAGAGATTAATAACAACTTTATAACCAACAATAACTTCTTGTTGTCACTTGTTGCTTGTTTAGGGAGCCCTATTTAGGTTTCATGAGGTTGATAGAGAGTCTTCTATGCTAAACCAGCAGTCGCTCGAGTGTGCAGGTGTTGCAGTTTACTTTAACACCTCTGTTGACTTAACCGAGAGACAGCTTTTAATACTGACATTTGAATTTGTGCCTCTAAGTCAACAAGACTCTGTATTCTCGTATGCATCAACTGGACAGACAAATTATGACTGGTTAAGCATTTAGCAGGTTGCACGTGTTGTCGATTCATCAAGGCTCTTCAAATGCTAATTAACCTAACAGGGATTCAGTGAACTCACAAATCTCTTGTCTCTACACTCCGATCGGGTTACAGACTAGTGTGCAACATGTGACACACCCCGAACAAAACCAGAAACTCGGGCGTGATGGCTTGTCACTGATCACCGGGTGCTAATATAAATCCTTATGCGTGATCGAAGGATTTTAGTCCAGTATAGAGACAATAATGGAATTGCCTGAATTTTCATCACATAGATTAAACGACGCAGCGTACATCTAAATTTATCATCGAACTAAAATTCAAGGCATTACATAAAATTAACAATACACACTTAAATAAAAAAAATATGTGTTTTTTTTTCAAAACAAAAGATGCCGGTGTCTCACCAACTTGGATTGGTAGCGTGTACTGCAGTGTACTACTACTTCTTTCCTAGATAACAACACTAACCAATTGACAAGTAAATACTGTACGTATAGATGTGGCAATAACGAAAGGACATAAAGCTGAAATATCTCTGGAATAAATCAACCACATTCACGTTTGTGTATCCGAAGATATCCGAACTCTTCGCGCATAAAGATCCTATCCCAAAACAATGAAGACACTCATTTTTTCCCAGCATTATAATGTGTGTTTAAAGGAAGGCAAAGGAGAAGATGAAAGCATTCCACGTGGGGAAATTGCACCCTGGGTAGCAGTTGGGTTTTGCTGGCCGTAACCTTGCTAATAAATTAAGATGGAAAAAGGGCGAGTGGCAAAGCTGCACCTGCACGGCAAACATCTTCACCATATGTAAAAGAGGCAAAAAAACAAGACCGGGCCGCGTTTCTCAAAAGCATCGCAAGAATAAGTACATCGAGGAGACCATTGGCGCAAATGCTTTGAGAAACGCAGCCCAAACCAGACAACCAAAAACCCATTAACCAAAATCGACCTATAGTAAAGATATCACCCTACTTGCCCGATAATTTAAAATATTACTAAATCCAATTATGTGAATTATTCTCGTTTATTTAGACCCTTTATTAAAAAACACAAATATAAAAATAATATTATATTAATTTCATATTCCATTGAGTATCCGTTGAGGACAAGACGAGTTGTTTAATGTAATTAAAATTACTTTAGTTCAATTTCAGTTTTATTGATTTTAAGAGTAGGCCCATGGTTCCAAAAGGAGGAAAGACGATACAGGTCTTTATTAATTTATACATCCTTTATTCTGTCTCAGTGTGCCTTTGTAATCTAACGCAAAGGGTATATTGTCGATAATGATAAATGTATTATACGACAAATAATGACAAAGTGACCAACCATTTCTAGGTCGTACGATTTACAGGCCAGATGCGGCTCAGTATAAAATATCCCTCTGTGTAGGATGCGGAAATAGTGTGAAAACTCCAGTTTTGCTGTCTTAAGCTTATTGTCCCGTGTGCTGCTGCAGAGAAAGCCCATCATGAGCCGTAGACATTCTTTAGCGTCAGTTAGTTTTACTATGTTTTAAGAAACATCACACATGGTAGGTCGATCGGGACAAAGAGAATTGTGTTTTGTCTTCCCACATGCTTAGTCAATGTTTTAAGTATGGCTTGTTGTGTCAACTGTCATATCACGCTCAATCTATAGCTGAAAACAGTCTGTAAATGCATCACAGAAGACTTGCGTTTGTCAACTGCAGCTAAAAAAGTAAAAAAAAATGTAACAAGAGATCCAGTGTCGTGTTAACAGCTAAACTTTTTTGTCAGTCGACCACTTCTAAATAACCATTAAAATTATAAATTGTTCTTTCAAAATTTGTTTTACATTTACATTTTAGTAAATGCAATGCATATGTAACATGCTTACAACTGAAGACAAATGCCTTACACAATTACAAATAATTTATAAGTAAACTTTATTATAACTTTAAGAAAATGTATTACTTTAAAGTAAGTACTTTGTTTAAATAACTAATAAAATATGTGGTTTGAATATGTTTTTTCCAAAATATTCTTATCAATACAGTTATGGTCATATAACCTAATAACGCAGATAATTGAGATCAACTTAAGAATTAATATCTATACATATTAAAAGGAAAAAAAAACACCTGTAGAGCAACGCTGTTAGGCGTATTTGAATGAAAATGAAAAAAGCATCGCCAACTTTTGCATTCACCAGCTGTAATTTGAATATTTTCAATTAGTGGTTACTTTATCCACTGCAAGCACATTAACGAAATATCACAACGTAACTTGCAAATAGGACTTTGTCATTTGTTAAAATAAACTGTATTATTCTGTATAGGCTATGAAATCAAACAGCTGATCATGTGAGGGCAGATTACACTGATTATGTTGAGCCATTCATTATTGTCCTTACGCCTGGCATTAAGGATTTATTATTTTAATAATAAATATTAATAATAACTTTACCTAGTTTTATTAATAAAATAAATACCACTTAATGCAATTTGTGAGCGGGAAACTAAATAAATCTTAGAGTTATTAGACATAAATGTTACATTTATAAACCAAAATATGAGAGCTGAAGCTGGTGCTATTAAACAGTTAACCTCCACCCCACCCTCAGTCATTAATTGATAGTTTCCTAGAAATGTTTTATTTGTAACTTCACCCCATTATGAACTTCTGTTAAAGAACGAGTCTGTTCCAACCAATGGAGAAACGACGTTCACTACTAGCCATCTGGACACGCCTTCAAACGCTGTGCTCTGATTGGCTTCATGTGAATAGCGCGGCCCCATTGGCTGTGCTAAATTTGCAGCGAGGATCTTAGACTTAGTGTCCTGGGTTGAAGGGCTGAGAAGCGCTTATCACTTCGTAGTGTGACAGGAACGGTTGTCCATACGTGCTTTACTGATACAAATGGCGTGCTTTGATTTTCCTGCACATTAAAAGTAGAGCAGCGCTTTCTATTTCTTCAGCATAACTCCGGAAGAGGAGAAAATTCTTCTAGTCTTATAGAAACGGTTGGATTTCCAGTTATCCTTTATTAGTGTGATTTGACAAGGTTAGTATCTTAGTCTGAACGTTAGTCTGAATACTTGAGTATAGCTGAAATAACATTTTTATTTTTTATGCACACATGAAAAAAGCTCCATTAATAAAACTCATACATAAACTTTAAATATGTTGTTCACCTATGTTTTCGTCCTGACAGCATCTATTTAAACGCGGCCCGAAAATGACGGATCTGTCTGAGTTTGAGATCGACGTCGAGGGCCTGGAAACGGAGAGCGACGATCAAGCGCAGTTTACCACCGCAGGAGAAGACGACGCGGCGACCAAAGACGAGGACAAAACCAGTCGCTTAAACGTCGGTTCCGGAGATCAGCGGAAACTGAGCCGCACTCCGAAGTGCGCCCGGTGTAGGAACCACGGCGTGGTGTCCTGTCTGAAGGGACACAAGAGATTCTGCAGATGGAGAGACTGTCAGTGTGCAAACTGCCTTCTGGTCGTGGAGAGACAGCGGGTTATGGCTGCGCAGGTAGCACTGCGAAGACAGCAAGCGACAGAGGTAAGAACACCAGAACTCATTCGTCCTATTTGTTGAAAAAGCTGTATCATCAAAAGACAAAATAACTGTACTACAGTTTAAACCAGATGTCAAGCAAATCTTTAAAAGAATGGTACACCCTAACAATACAATCGATGATTTGGTAATGTAATGGTACATAGGTGTATTGGTTACCTAATAAACGTTATTTAGAGAAAAATCGTTACAATTGTATATTATTCAATTTTAGGACAAGAAGGGGATATCTGCGAAGCAAATACCAGTGGAAAGACGAACTATCTATCAAAGACACATGCGTCCGTCCACTATACTGGCCAAAAGTATTTTAGAAGGTGAGTAAAAAAAATCAATCACTCAGATTGTACACAGAAAAATTGAGAATTCTTCCTTAAATTTCCTTGATCTGTCTGACCATTCACACTTCCTTTCCTTCCTCTTTTTTCAACTAATTTTACCCCTTTTCTCCTTTTCTCTTAGCCTTTCTTGGACTTCTGTTCTTTTCAAATTAATTCACTTGGTTCCTCTCTGGATATTTTCATGGAGTAAGCGTCCTTCAATTACAGCATACGTTTTACTTAATAATACAAGTAAAACATAATATTTTTTATGTAATATTATATAAAACATTGTATGTACTTAATATAGAGAATTGGACACAGTAGAATCTACACTTATAAAGAAAGATGGTTAAAACTTTGGATTTGAAAAGATTATATGTTTTGCATTTAAAACATTTTTTTTAGAAATTATTTACAGTAAATCATTATAGACAAAGTCTTGTCAAAAGTGTTGTCCACAATGTCATATAACTGTGATTGTTGTTATATGTAAATGCGGTTGCAGAATATTTCCTGGTATTCAACCAAATACTTCTTCTATCCCAGGATATCGACCAATGCAGACTGATCCATTTCTGGGTGCCAGTCCCGCTCTACCCCCTCCTCTGAGCGACCGCATGAGAAAGAGAAGAGCCTTTGCCGATAAGGAGCTAGAGACCATAATGCTGGAACGAGAGTATAAAGAGCGGGAACTTATCGAGTCCAGCCAGTCGTCCTCTGCCTCGCTCTTCCTGCCTGGCAGCATGGTCCATGCTGCTGAGTATAACTCCTACAAGACAGCCTTCTCGTCCTCCTCGGCTTCTTCTGTGGTTGAACCGAATCCCAAGGATCTCTGCAGCTTCCTGCCTGGCTGTCTGGACCTCTCCTTGCAGTATGCTGCCTCAGGCGGGACGGCAGCGAACGTGGAGCTCATCTCCTCCAATGTGAGTGTAGCCACCACCTATCGCCAGTACCCGCTCTCACCTCGCTTTGTAATGTGGCCACGGGGCAACAGCAATATTAGCGATGCCCTGTTATATCAGCAGTGTCTCCTAAACGCCACTGCGGTCCAGAACATGAAACCTGGAGCCGTTTGGGACCCAAAGATGATGACCTCCACTGAGAGCCACCAGCCCGAGCAGGAGGGTGCAACATCCAGGGTCGAGGGTTCTCGGGTGGCTTCAGAGTCATGTGACCTCCAGCCAGGGTCCGGAAAGCCTCAGACAAGACTTGGGCAGAACGGAAATGCCCGTTCGGCCTTCTCACCTCCTAAGAGGGCTTACGGACAAGCTTTTTTAAATGTACCTCCAAATCCAGGGAGCCATGAGCATGTGCTTAACAACATGAGCAAAGACACTGCCAAGCATACACTGTCCATGAAGCTCAACTCTTTTCATTCCCTCATACAGCAGAAATTAAGCGAAAAAAATCCAGAAGGGAACGGGCAATACTGTAAGGAACTGCTGGAGGAAGCAGCCAAAAGGTTCAGGGAGGGAACAGCCAAAGACACAGCTGGATTCAAAAACTCTGAAAGAGCGATAAAGGACTTTGTAGCAAAGCCACGGAACACAAAGGTTTCCACAGGAGAGTCTCTGTCATTCTCAGTGGAGGCCATATTAAAAAGACCTCCGCTGTCTTTGAATCGGACATTGCAGTAAGACTTCCTGTTAAAAAGAAATATCAAATGTATATGCTGATTGTATATTTATTTACACATATATATGAAAATTGATAAAAGACAATGAGCAGTAATTTGGAGGAAAGAATGATCAAAGGTTTAATCTAAACATCATCTAAAACAATATGGACTGCTCCTTTAACGCTTCTGTAAATATAACAATGTAAATTTATTATGCATGTTCTGCATTATAATACATTATAATGTGTAGAGTATTTAAATGTAAATGTTAATTTTGCTACTTCAAGGGGGACAATAAAGTGATTTTTTAATGAAACAATATACATGGAAACACTATATTTGTGATATTTTTTTAAATAGAGAATAATCTTGTTTGTTAAAATATAATTTTCATTTTTATAACTATAGTTATGATCAATAACTTATTTCTATTATTATCACAGAAAACTATAATTGAATAAGAGCAAAAAAAATCTCTTAATTAAAAAGTAAGGCAACCATTTGTCTTAAATTTACAGATGGTACTGAAAAATGAATAATTTAAAATAATGTAATATTTCATTGATGAAAACATGAGAAGTCCACAAATTATATTTTACCATTTAAAAAATATATTATTAGGTTTTAGCTAATAATAGGTTTTAGCAGACATCAAATCTTTCTGGGCTGCATAGAAATTTGTATTCTAAAAACTACTGATTTAGAGAATAAAATTGGAAGATAGAAAATCAATAAATTCTACTTTACTACATTAACTGCATTCTCCCACGTGAAATAAATGTTGAGCATTAGTTTGGAACCAATAAAGTCCGATTTCCATTCTACGTATTGAATAATTCCTAACCGGATCTAATAAATGTTAACAATACAAGACTTTGAGACGTTCATTTAAACACTCAGTGTACAGTTCATAGGTTCAGATGGAATCATTTCTGGCCTCAAATAGAGCAAGAAATAGTCTCTTAGGAAAGAGCTCTGCACGATATCTCTCAAAAAGACTGAGAAGCTAGCATGAATTTATAGATTGACTACAGCTGTTCTGTAAGTCAAATTCTGCTTTTCTAGGATGAACGCAGATCTACGACACTAAAAAAACGCCATGCGAGCACAATCCTTATGCCTAAAACAGCTATTGTGTCATTCTCACTGGCAGGTTGTTCTGTGTTCTTTATACCTGTATAAATATATCTTTTCTCTTATTTACTGTAAACCTTTCCTGTAAATACCCACACATCTATTATGGGAAAAACAGGTTAGTAATTTTGCAACATTCGGGGAAGAGATGTTGAGAAAATGTTCTGTGTATTTGTCACATTAACACATTAAAGCTTGTAAAGGGGCATGAACAGGGACATTAAATCTACTGATGTCATCAAAACTGATGAGCCCTTTCCCCAAAGTGTTAGATTTAACACTTCAGCAAAGTGTTATCTGGTTCCTTTTACTAGACCCTTATGTCACTCCAAACTTAACTAATGTAATACTTTAATTTCATGAACGCCCAATTTCTGTACTGTTTTACATTTTGCCATTTTCTTAAATCGAAAATTAAGTTTGAAACAGTCACATGCAGTTCTGTTTGGTGTTGCTAGTGGCACAAAAGAAAAATAAAGACAAGATTAAAATAAAATACAAAAACAGCCAAGGCAAGGAATTTACCTAAGGACAGAAAGATAAACACCACTTAAAAAACAACAATTTGCTTTTGTTAGTTTGCATTGCTGCACAGTTTACACCCAAAACATTTGTCTGCCTAGAGTAAGTGAGGACAACCCAGATTGGTGTGGCCACGTCATTGTTCCACCTTCCACCTTATGTTTCCCGCTTTCACTCATTCTTCCCCAGGTGCAGAACAACCCCATCTTTCAATCTGTTGACTTAGTCACCTCACACAGTACACTGGCCAAAGCTGGTGCTAGACACTGCACATTTAGCACCTATTACGCCAAACAGTATGCAAACCTTAACACAGAGAAGTACACACCAGCCGTAGGATTATTTTGACATGTGAAATAAATAGTGTGCTGTAAATTTTGCATTGGCATTCAGTAATGCATGAACAAAAAGGTAGGATCTCAATTAGTTACCCCCAGTTCTTACAGTCAGTACCCGCAGCTTTTGTGTTAAAAGATGTCAAGATC
>JAZGTK010020865.1:0-10826 GCA_036877625.1 Ambastaia sidthimunki
CTCATCATAGAACTTTGGTCTGGATTATCACGCCTTTCAGCACATGGTTGGAGATTGTCCCTCTGACTTCCTACAACTCGCCTTTAACTGCTGCAATGTGAGAGAACTTCTATTAACTAAGCCATATCTTCCATTGTTAGGAATGGGGAATTATAAGGAACTGAACAATTCTGGTTCAGACTCCACTTACTAAACAAAAACAATATTGTTTAAATGTTTATACAAGATTCAACATCATTCCCTCTCTTCTGTTTCTGTGCAGTATAGCATTCTGAGAATAGAATCTTCAGCTTGACTCCAGATTTAGATGCTGATGTGTTTTGATGTTCTTGTTGCCTCCACATATATCCCAGATGAATCCAAAGCTCAGGCCCTCGTTCCCTGATATAGTAAAGAGGTTGGAGGAGATCCAGAAAAGGCTGAAAGCTGATGATTCAGAGAGGGAGAGGATGCTGTTAACTGCAGTGGAGGTGGACAAAATAACCATCCCTAAAGGTGTGTTTGTTTACACAACCGCTAACCTATGTTTAAAACTCTGAATACTGATTTGATTAACTAGTGAAACTGTTATTTGTGGTCTGCACATTTATGAGCATGTGAGCATAAAATTATACAGGTCCATTTCATAATGTTGCATTCATTTAGCATTTGTGGCACTGAACCAAAAGCTGTAATGCCTATTGAACTGCATGATTTTACAAGCAGTAAGTCGTGGAGTGCTACATTGATGGAGAGCTTTATACATCAAGTCATCCCTAAGGCTTTGCTCATACCAGCCAACACCCTCCATGTAATATCACAAAGCTGGTGATTTCTCAGAAGAAGAAAGCTGGAAAACAAGCAGCACCAAAGGCGGTAGCACCGTCTCATATCCAGGAGCCTTGATGGGCTACGATGTTTCTTTATATATTTATATACTTAATATATTGATGCACAGTGTCTGGTTGCAAAGCTGTACTGGCTTCCTGCCTGCTCTGTAATCTTAAAGCCCCAGTTTCCGTGTAGCACACATTAATGTCCTGAACAAACAAGGAATAAGTCATAAAATCATGTGTGGCTGGGTGAGATTAGAGCCTGCAGGAAAGCTGAGGTCAGGACAATTGACTAGCAATTGCTTTGTTGCACAGACTTGCACTACATATATGTATTTTTATCATTATCTCATTTAAGACTGTGATGCTTGTTCTCTGTATTATTGTAATGAAAAGAGAATCTTTTTGGATAGAATGTAGACCACTATATTTTTATAATTTGATAAACCAGATTCATAAGCTTTGCACGTTAACGTTCATTTAAACTAATATTACCCTGGCGCCCCCTGGTGTTCAAGATTGCTCCACAAAAGTTTATGTAATTTACAATTACACGTAGGCTTTTAGGATTGGTTACATTGGTTGTACTAACAATATTTGTTAGGGCCAATGTTGCTGTGTCAGGTTTGTCGGCGCAATACTGTGATTGTGCCACAGTGTTAAAGACCTAAAATTGCTTACCTGTAGTTGTCTCTGTTAAGTCTTTCTCCTGTCCTTAATATCTTAATATGCAAGGTTATATACATTAAAGAGTTAAAACATCCACTTAAGCTTCAAAAGTAAATAGAAACACACTAATGCGTTCCTAATCTCTTTCTCTTATTCTAGGTCCAAGTGATAAGGGTGTAAAGAGGTTAAATCCTTGCGGTTTTCAGGATGATAAGATCCCGCCTAAGTCGCCCCGTCCACGTCGCGGCATCTGGCTTTCCCGCAGCCAGTCCGACATTTTTTCTCGCCCAACATTTTCTAACCCTGCCCGCAGAGTAAACGTCCAGGACCCTTACTACAACCCAGCACCCAGGGGGTTCATATGTGGCATACCAAAAGTCAACCCTTTCAGCGCTAGGGAGGACCTAAAGGGTGGCAAGATCAAATTTTACGACATGCCCAGCAAGTCAGTCTTTTCCCTCATGTTTGATTTGCAGTCGCCCTGGCAGCTGCCAGGTCGGCAATGTCGGTCTCTGCCCATCTCTCCCCAGCTGCCTCACACTGAGGCCATTTTCTCACCTTGCACAACATCCAGGAATGAGGCAGGACACCCTGGTGGTGAAGGCAAGCAGAGGGCACTGAGCAACTGGGCTAAGAAGTATGCAGTGATAGAGATCCCTCCATACAGGCCACAAGGTGAAAGAGAAGTCGGGCTGGTGGAGAGCTGGTTGTCTCTGGTACCTTCTGAAGGTGGAGATGCAGAGGCCATGGACTGCTCCAGCAGTAGAGGCAGCCCCGCAGATGAGAGAGACAAGCAGATGCAAAACGGCAGTGTTGTCAGCCTTTGTGAGGACATGGAGGCTGAAGACCAGGCGGACTTGTTGATTTCAAATAAGAACTCCCTCACTCTGAGCATGTCTGTGGAACCCCAGGAACTCTGTCCAATAGTCCTGACAGCCTGCAAAGCCTCCACTGCATCAGAACGGATATCTAGGTGTGATATCTAGATGGTGGACTGACTGTGAAGATTGTTGTCCTAGGGAAGGGACACTCCCTTAAATTTGAACTGACATGCCGCGTGAACAGATTATTTTCTTGCTAATATTTAATATGCCTAAAGATGTAAACATTGTTTCTGGGGGGATAAATAAACCCTTGTAACTTAAGCTAACAGTGGCTTGGACTAAATAACTGTCTGAAATGAAAACGGGTGTGACATACTGATCTGGTCCACGTATTATTTACTCATCACACTATGTGGAACTCATACAGAGGAAGATTTGGGATGTTACCTTACACAGGGCTACATAAGACACATTCTGTGACTTTCCTTCTCTTTAAACTCAGTATGCTATTGATTGCACAAACCACAAATGCTGTTTTGTCTTTTCAGACATGCTTAGAATTTATCCACAAACTGTAAATTATATTCAGCACGTTTAAACTGAGCGGATTTTTGTGTTGCCATTTGTTCTTAAGTTATTGAGAAACAAATCTCTAGAAGAAAGGTGATTGTGTATTGTCTATTTTTTTGCACTGCATGGGCCTAGCAAAAATTCAACAAACATTCCATGTTTTTGTTGTCAGTACATTGTACTCTCACAAAAGCTCCTGTGAGTTTTGAATCTCTGCTAATAGTGTGCCATAGTAATTTCAGAACAAGTTGGATCATTGTCACCCAGAGACCTTTGTGGTCCTCACAAGTCCATGTCTGTATCTACTTAAAATTGTAATTGCACTTGAAATGTTAATGGTATGAACTTTTTAATCTATTATTTGTCACTACATTTCTATGCAATAAATTTAATAAGGCATGAAAGTTTTATAGAGAGGATTTATTTTGATATTTATATCAAGAAAAAAATAATTTTAGTATGTCTTACTACATGTCTGTGAACTGTTTAAACTGTGTACAATACAATTTGATGAATAGAGATGTAAATGTTTAAACTGTTTATTGCTAGTTTTAGTATTGATTTTTTCTGCTTCTTGGTCCTGATGGCTTTCTCAGCATTTGTAGATTTTAGATTTGGGACAGATTTAGAGATGTATATTTCTACCAAAGACAAAGACTTATTTTCCCCATTTATATGGCTTTAATTGTTTAAATGCATGTGTATATTCCTATTTGTTTAAAATAAATTCAAAATGTCTTAATTGTACTGTGGCTTTACCTAATTTACCTGTTGCATTTACTGTTGTCCATTGATCATGTTACCATCATTGGTGTATGCTTCTATGGTGCTACTTGGTTCTTACTCAGTTCTTTTTACAATTAAAGAAAACAATTTTTTTACCCAATATTTTCTTATTTGTTAAATAATAAGAAAATATTGTCAGGCAAATAGAGCAGATAAAAGAAAGACAAATGCTTTAAAAACGTTGACATTTTATTTGTGAAAAATGTGCATTAAGACATTTACAAAGTAAGTTTCTATGCACTTTCTTCAGTTTTGACTGAGCTTGTTCCCCAGACAAAGCCCATCTTATGCATGTGAGCCTTTGAAGATTTGGAGAAGGTGCTTTTGGCTATATGTAGAGGAACAGACTTGCCACTGAGATACAGCTTATTGAGACATCCAGGGATGAGGTCTGCAGTGGTTGTGTCGTCATTGTTTGCTGCCAGACTTCGGGCAAAAGCAAAAATATAGCCTGTCATGAAAGCATCAAATCCTGCTCGGTGAGTTCCTCCTCCAACTGTCTTCTCCTTTGGTCTATCTGGATGAGATTCATCATCTCCGTTCTTGCTGGCTGTTTTTATAGGCTCAGACTCTGCTGGTTCCACATCTTCTGTCTTTTTCTGATGTTCTGAGATTGTGGGCTCACATGTGGGCATTGTCTGGTCCTGCAGGTCCACCTCTGCCTCCAGCTCCATGTTTTCCATGTGTGTCCTCTTGCCCTGGGGGCTTTCGCATGTATCAGCAGGTACGTCTGATTGCTCATGAAAATCTTTCTTTTTATTCTTGCGCTTTCTCTTCTTTCTCTTGTCTTGTTTGAGCTTCTCATCATTCTGGATTATAAGGTCTGTGTCATGTGACATGGGGCACTGAGAGCCATTAGGACACCATCCATATGCCTAATACAGCAAAGCAGAAAACTTTTAATAATTATCACATGTAAACAGAAACATTAGCTTAATATCAATTTAAATTAATGTATTTAATATTAACTTATTTTTTATTGTACTGTTGTGTGCTCATCAATGTTCACCAATGTGCACATCGGGTTTAAAACTAACTATTCTAAAAGTGGCCTTTTTACATTTAAGAAAAATTTGTCTGTTTTGTGAAAATCAACATAAATTTGAGGAACTTACAGAGAACTGAACGCAGATCGTACCGTGGGTACCATCCTGACCCTGGCTGTCCGAGCAAGGCCTGTAGTCTACGTAGCTCTGCATGTTTCCTGTATATTTACAAAACTCCAGGAACACAGTCCTATTCCCACCACTTTCAATGGTTTTGGAATTTTCCAGCTTACTGTGAAGGAGAAAGAAAATACCTTACAGTTTGGGTAATGAACAGATATGTACAATGCTTTTTTTTACCCTGTATTCACACTGCTAGGGACCCAGAAACACATCTGCTATAATTTCTGTATGGCACACACATATTGTGACATTGCACTTACCACTTCTTGTAGGCATATTCCAGGTATGAAGCTGTAAACCGCAGCTCATACTCAGTTGCATACTTTGTGTCATAGATGCCTGAGGGAAACATCTGCGATAGATCTGCTGTAAAGGTGCCCAATCGATCAGGCAAATGGGCATAGAAGCACTGGTACAAGAACACCATGTCTATCAGCCCGTTATGGACCACCAAAGGTTTGTTTGCCCTAAGGAGTTCTACAAAGAAGGATCGCATGTTTACCCCATGGGCATCACCTCCCTAAAGATAAAACAAGCAGTGACACATAAAAAATTTTCTAGTTCAGTCTCTGTATCAAAAAGCTGTAATACATTGTTGATATATTGTATTACATCTACATTTTCCTTATTGGTTCAAAGATACTCACTTTGTCATTACCCTTATAATAGGGAATGCCTTGAGCATATTGTTTGTTAAAGTCAAATCCATGCTGCACAAGAAACTGCACTGACTGAGGTTCAATGATGTATTCCTCTGTGCAAAGCAGGGTTAGATTGTAAACCTGGACCAGGTATGTGCTGTCTGCCTGGAAACAGGACATTTAAAAGAATCAATGTAATGACAAGTGTGATCCCACGTTTATAGGTAAAGTCTATGTTGAATCTACAATCTTACTTTGTTGTCAAGTTCCTTATAACACGCAATCCCCAGAGACAGTACCGATCGTGTGCGAGCTGCATGGCATATGGCTTTGTATCTGTCCTCAATGGATCTTTAATGAGAGCAACGAAAACACAGGTGAGAATCTCCTTACAGACATTTAAATCACACAATAAAGGAAGCAAGTCACGTTTATTAATAACTTACTCTGCTAGAAGAGCTTTCCTTGATCCAAGACCACTCAGCTCCTAAAAGAGACCAGCCAGAATACATTAACAATATTGTTCCATTAGTATATTAAACGCTTCGATTAAGTTCATAAACAAAGATGTGGTAATTCTCACCGTATCAATGGCAATAAATGAAGATGTTTTAATGGCCAACACCATTGCACCCCACAACTCCTTGAAATTGTTGCCCTGTACATCTATTACTGGGACTATCATTGCGGATGTCATTATTTAAACTCAACGAATAAAATAACCAAAACTAGAAACTGAAAACAGAACTTTAGTTTTGGTCTTGCCTGAATTGTCACTAGACAAGATAATGTTTCTGAACGCAGTATGACAGATATGTTTTTGCTGTATTGGCAAATGTGCTGAAACTGTAATTTCGACTAATCTTTCGACTAACCGTTCATCATTTCACACCGTTCATTATACACATTATGTCAATGGTCCAATTACATAAGTGTATGGCTATTAACTTTTTCCGACTCTTTTCTTTGTTAGCTGCCGATTAAACCTTAATTTTGTTCATTAATTTCACGCATTTTTAACAACAACATGCTCTGTACCATGTGAGCTTGTCTATTTTCTTTCCGGCTGACGCTTACGTCACTGGCAAAGGTGAAAAACATTTTAGACGATTGTTAAAATAAATTTTAAAAAGAAGAAAATCTCTAAGTTTGCCTCTAACATATTAATTTGTTATTTGGTTACAGAATAAGTATTTCCTGCGTACATAAATATTTACAATAATTTATATTTGCCAAACGTGAACGAATTGTATACAGGCAGATCTAAAGTCAGCACACATATTTTACGTCATCAAAATCGCCCGTAGAACTCAGCGGCGCCATTTTGGCTCAAACAAACTCAGCATTTATTTTTAGTTAAACAAATGTTTTATCTAATTGCTTTATTCAATGTATTAAAGCGGCGATTTGTAAAGTCTTTGTTAACGCACGCTGAAGCAAGTACAGTCACTTTTATTTCGAAGTGGAAAGTTTTGTTTTATTAATACACCTGCTAAGTCCTCCGCTACCAGATCTCTACGTGTCATCGTTGTTTTGTCCCGATGATAAGTAACACATTTGGCGACTGTTAATAAAAATGGGTGGATGCTCCGCTCCAAACTGTTCGAACTCTACATCTATTGGAAAACAGTTATTCCGCTTTCCGAAAGACCCTGTGCGCATGAGAAAGTGGCTTGTAAACTGTCGGCGTGATTTTGTACCAACCCCCTGCTCCAGACTGTGCCAGGCAAGTAGAAACTAAGTACCCTGAACACTGTTAAACTAAATCTCTGAAATAAAAAGACAGTAAAGTCATTTTCCTTGTATCCTTTTTGTGTTGTGGTATATCCTTGTGATGAAGTATTATTTCAATGACTTGCAGGATCACTTTGAGGAAAGCCAGTTTGAGGAAATCGCTAGATCACCAGCAGGGGGAAGGAAACTCAAACCCAATGCTATACCAACACTTTTCAATGTACCAGACCCTCCCTCTCCTGTTACCTCTCAAATGGTGTTACCTGTTAAAAACGAGCCAGGTAAAGATATTGGAGCGTTTAACTGGACAGAAATGTTAAAGCTCAAGAAGTTCATTTTTTTAAGTTGGTTCCCTTGCCAAAAAAAAAAACATCTGCAAGCAATTGAAGTGTCAATTCATAGCTTTTTAACAAATAGTTGACTTGCAGATTATGCCATTATTTATGCCTATTTACCCTGGTGAGGGTAAATACCTAATGACAAAGTTTGAGGTGATACGCCTTTATGATCATATGATGTCATGTTATTTATTTAGTGGAGAAGGACTTGAACATGGGGGATCATGGTTATGCCCGCCGCCAGCCCCTGATGGATTCAGAGGAAGATGGAGTTCAGAGATCAGAGGAGGAGAGGCCCTGTTCTCTCTGCCAGCATTACAAAACCAAACTAGAGCAGCAACAGCAGCACACGGTCAGATTACAGCGAGAGGTAAATGTTTTCTCATTATAAATCATGTTTCCTAACCACCAGTAGAATAAAAGTACAGGTAGCAGTTTGTCCTTTAATCTTTAATTTCTTTGTTACACAGGCAGAGGAGATGAAAAAACGTCTGTACAAACTCAGTAAAATCGAGAAAGGGCTGCAGGTGTTCCTGTATGAGGATCAGATACGTGCCCTGACGTTAGCCAAACGTTCTCGGAGGGCAGTGTGGTCCCATGACACTTTACTGACAGCCCAAAAGATCCGCTGTGCGGTGGGAGTTAAAGGATACGAGTACCTCAGGGAATTAGGCTACCCACTGCCCTCTTACAGGACGCTGTGTAATCGCCTGGAGCCCAAAATGATGGTGACCACGAGCATGCAAGATGAACTAGCAGAGCTTGGCCTAGGCATCATAACTGCTTGTGACAGTCCAGAGGGCAACGCAACGGGTGATGAAGGACTCATTGGAATTATGACATAAGACGTGTAAAAACTGTACTGATGCTTAAATTGACTGTTAAACCAACCAAAGTCCATAGCAGAACTCACGGGACATTTCTGTTCACTGGGTTAACTTATTTTTTGGTTGGTAAATTTTTAAAACCATTTGCATAAATCCTGCAGAAGTCTAAAGTTGGATCACCTTTTTTTTGGTCTTGCTACATTTAGCTGAATAGTGATTCTTTCATAATAGTAATGTTAAGGAAGATTTAGCAATCGTTTTAAGTGTTGTCAAAATCCTTTATTCAGTACTAAGAATATGTCCTGGAAACCAAAAGTTGTCATTCCAGCTATTATGACTCAGTTGGCACTGAGACAATATTAAAGAAATGCAGACTTGCCTATTAGTATGAGTTGGCAAGTGGTCAGTGATGAAGTTGGCATGACATAATTACTGTGAAGTTACTATTTTAAGGTTTAATGCTTTATCTGGCATTTAGTTTGACCTATAGCACATGTAGTGGAAGAGTTTAGCTGTCACAGAGATTCCACATCTTATATTTATAGAGCCACCACACGCGATTACTCATGCAGCTGCCACTGAGGGTACAGTTTGAATAAAAAAACGTACGTTAAGAAACAAGAATTTCTGGTTATATCATAACTTTAAATCTCTCTTTGCCACCCCTGCCTGAATAGTGTTGTTTCTTTTATCAGCTGAGTATTACCAGAGAAAGGTTTTTTGATGTATCACATGCTTTAATTTTACCATTCAGGGGGCAGACAAGGTTAAATTTACAGTTTCTATGAATTAAATGAGGAATAAATAAATACATTTCAAATATTGTCCGCCATTCACTATTCATTGCTGAATCTTATGTTTGGGTGGAGGTTTTGACTTTGTTAAAGTTTGTTGCTCCAAAAATCAGAGTCTGTACTTTGACACAATCATTTTAAAGATGAAACACTGCTGTTAACAACCTAAATATCAATTGCTCTGTCCATGTGATTGTGTAAGAACTTTCTGTAATGTTCTGTTTAGTGTAAATGAAGGAATTACATTAACTTTTGTGTATCCAGAGGAAGGCCAGTTAAAAGACACACAAATAGCCCGGTATATTTTTTTCTATACTTTATACATACTTTATAGCACGTGCCAGGTCCTATGAATATGGATTTGTAAGATGTAATGATTGTAGTTCTTGATTTTTTCTTAGAGAAAAATGGGTTTACTTTTCAAGCTTATGTTGCAATATTTGAACAGATCAGGAATGTATTGGAAAGTAATGTTTCCTGATGTGATCACCAAATATTTAGCTCAAGCAAACAGAAGCACAGAAGCACACAGAAAAACTGCCAGACAGAAAGCAATCCAAATACAAGTTTGTGCTCAAAAACGAGCCACTATCTTTTTTTACTTTTATATCTTTAAATCCTTCCCCGTATGTCAACAAAAAATAAAATATCCAGGATGCCAGGCAGGTGGGGCTTATCCAGAAGAAGACCTTCAAAAGTTTGGCCAAAACATTTATTTTTAAGCCAGAGGAGGCCAAGGAACAGAAGTTGAGGTTTGTGTCTGTTTTTCTGTTTTATGTACATTTTATATTACTAATTTGGAATAAAATTACTTTGCTGATAGTAACCATTAATATAATAGTCAAAGACACATGAAAGGAACTCATTCTGAAGCGTTTTAGTTTGTGGCTTACCCAATGAGAAGCTGATTGTTTTAGTTGTTTTTTGTTGTTGTTGTTTTTAATTGTTTCAGTGGGTGAAATTAGGCAGTCATAATGCAGGCTCTCTGGCCTCTGTGGTGGTCTGCTTCAGTGGTCTGCTTCGGCCCACTGGAAAATGATTACTGGGAGATTTTGGAGAAAAACAAAGATGATTTCTTGGTGTATGATAGATATACTCAGAGGCACTTGTAACCTCTGTACACTAATATGACAAGTTTGGCAAGTTGGTGTTATATGACTCATCTGTATTTATATGAAGGTTGTGCAAAAGAATGCAGTCTTTAAGAAAACATCTGAGATTTTATTTTGTAACATTGGTTACTCCTTTCAATGTTACGTTCAGTGCTTTGTATTCCTTTTCTTCACAGATGTGGATATCTTCCATATTGTCCTGCCATACAGCTTTGTTTACTTTTCTTATGAAGCTGCCATCAGTGTTCCATGTAGAAGTGCCATTGTGTTCTATGCTGAAATGTTATTCTATCCTGAAATGTTATTTTGAGGGATTGTGATATTTGTCCTTAACCCAATGTTGTCTACAAAATAAAGTGATCATCTGCACATTGCATACAGCCTCTGTGTAAAATCTTTTCAAATTAATGTTTCATCATGCTATGGAATATACAAAAATTAATTTAGTCATTATCAGTGACTTTGTGTTTGTCTTTATTCGACACTTACTTAATAAAAATACAATTACGAAATTGTTAATATGACATAGACACACATCTGAAAATAGTTG
>JAZGTK010020866.1:0-10826 GCA_036877625.1 Ambastaia sidthimunki
CGCACCGCCGTCACGATCTGCCGAGGCTTCATCTGCAGTGTGGGGAAGTTTCCTCGGCCGTGGATCGGGATGCTGTCGGTCAGGATAAGGTCTAGACGCTGGACTTGCTCCCAGCTTAACACACTAAAGTTAGTACTTGCAATATTAGAGTCTAAAACTCGACTGATTCCACTGTCCTCTTCGCTGCCAGCCATGTCCTGCACGAAGACAGCGGGCTCGGTTATAAAGCCCTAGACGTTATATTCTGCGTGGACCTGAAGGGAGAGACTGAGTTCCAGATTGTTAAAAACATTGTCTTGGACGGTCTTTTGCTGTCTTTTGGGTTAGTTGTCATTAATTAATGTCATTAATTAATATTACACAGAACACAAAATATAGAATTATACAGTAGCAAGGGCACCTTAAAATAAAGTGTAACCAAAACCTGTCATTCAGGTGGACGCACTTTTTTTTTTTTGCTGTGGACCAGCGTTTATCCTCCAATATCAATGCATGCAACAACAAACTTTACATTGTAATGACAAGCCTTACATTGAATGTAACCTTTTGTCTTGACCACAAGAAACTTTATGGCAACCATGACTGTGAGCTCCATGGAAGAGCAAATCCATCCAAACACCCAAATTCTGTTATTCTGCCCTTTTCAAAGAACAAGTATAACTTGATTTTACTACAGTACTCTTAATTTATTTTATATTATAAACATGACACACACAAACTACAATACCAAACGTGTAGTTGTAATTGTATTTGTTAGTAAGTAAATTTAATTTAAAAAATGTTTTATTGTGTGTTTTTGACAAGCACCACATATATTATGTTACAGGAATAAGGGTCATCTGATTACATAACGTGTTACCCACAACACTTGTGACCATAACAAAACAGTTATAAATTAATACAATGACAAACTTTTATTGGTTTACAGTATGTTTGCAAAAAATTGTGAGATGAACTGATGAAGCCCATTTACTTCTGAAAGCAGATGACTCTGCTCAGACAGCAGGAAACCACACCATTTCATCACCAGTTCATGTGGTCTGACAAAGGTTTATGTGCATGCTTAATACATAATGCTTATTTATTTCTTATTCACTAGTTACTATGGAGATTCTAACAAGAGGGGTTTCTGAATAAAACTTAAACTTATTGTTAATAATGTTTAAATATGTACTCTAACTCATTAGGTACTGTAATTTATTTCAGGGGATAGGCACTGAAGGGTAATTGTATTTTTTATGTGGCATGGTATGAAGTTTGTCATACTGTCTTTAATTAAGGCTTTTTAAAAATTGTGTAATAGTAGTTTTTATGTAAGTGGTGAACCTACTGTATTACAGTAATGAGAAGTGAAATGGAGCTGAATGGAACTGAAAATAGTAGAAACCTAAAAGTAAAACATCTATCAGATAAATTATCATGAACTTCAAAATATCCTAAAGGTCCTAAAAAATCAGTTTCATTTCTAATTTTTCTTTACATTTTGGTTTGAAATGGTCTGCAGTTTGGTTTGAACCTAGGCATTTATTCATGAGATTCACCGCAATAGCTCAGAGTCCAAACCAGACAGAGAACATGAAACAAGAGTTGTACTCAATGTATTTTTGTTTGTTAGTCTGATGATCCAAGTTATTGTCATTGAAGTGACTCAGAGATTTGGCCTGCAGCAGTGAATAGACCATTACTGCTAGAGTCTTGCCCATAACACTTGCCAGGACATATTAAACTTCTGGCCCGATCAGTACTGAGTCATCAATTAAACATTAATGCTCAATTTCAGATGGTCTTAGTTTATTCCTGTGAAGTAACTGACAGAGAATAAACATGGAAATAGGGCAAGTGGTTGTTTTTTTTTCTTTTTGAAACCCTCATCGAGATGTATTATGGTGATATTATGGTATTCTGTAGAGTACTTTGCAATACTCTGTAAATATATGAATATGGTCATTTTTAGTATGACAGTTCTCGAATGCTATGTACTATAAATACACTGGTATATCCATCCATTTTCCAAACCTGCTTGTCGTCTGCAGGGTCACAGGAGGGCTGGAGGGCATCTTGGACCATAGACAGGGTACACCCTTGCCTGTCCATCACTGATAGATTTACACAAGGTGAAATTCAACTATATTTTTGAATGCAAAATTTACAATGCGTGTTGCCAGGGAATCCTAAAGACGCATACCACACTTCATCAATTTACAGTAATAGCGGGCGCTATAACTTCAGGAAATTCAGAAAACTGCAACAATCTTCAAGAAAGTTGAATTTTATCATTAAATAACTGTATCCACTTGATCACTTGATACAGTATGAATACAGACTTGTAGTTAGTTATGCATACAGACATCTCTTCTAGTGTGAATACATTTGTGCATTTAGCAGATGCTTTTATCCAAAGCAACCTACAGTGCAGTCAAGCTATACATAAGACATATATTGCCTATAAATCGAACCCATGACCTTGGCACCATACACTAGCAGTTAAACTCAAGGAAAAGTGGACTGGTCTTCCTTGCAGTGTTTATTCTGTTAACCTAAATGGGATCAAATGGATTTAAAGGGCGGGGTGAGTTCTGTGACGCAGGGCTTTGTGTCCGCTGATGAATCCTGAGTGACAGCTGCCTCATTCTGACATTGATTTCAATACTCACCTCTGTTTGGCCTCTGCCTAAACTAACCCAGGCAGCCACAGACAGACCGCAATGCTTTTCACCTTAGGAGTTTTAGGTCAGCAGATGTGTTTTCAAACTGAATGCTCAGCATAATATAGGCTAATTGGAGTGAAACTGTTTAAACAATTCAGTGTTCGCATGTTAAATTTAAAGTGCTGTTGCTGCATAGCACGTTGTCTAAAGCTGTTACAAACCAGGAGTCACTTATTAAGACATTTTTCTACCACGTTCCTAGTGGGCAAAAAAAAAACCTTGATTGACTGGAGGGACTATGTTGGATCTTCAATTAAAAACTTTTAAACCTCTCACATGCATTGTGTTGATTACCTGAAGAATAGACTAGCAGGGATCCCTCTTTGCATTTTAGTAGCATTAACAATGCACTTCTTTGTGTACTTATATTATACAAATAATTGACATATTAGTGCTTGTGGTGTTTAGTAGTGTTTAATTAGTTTATTAGTGTGGTATTATTTGTATTAATTAATTTCACCTACTATTTTATATATATATTATTTAGAAGTATTCTGTCTATTATTGAGTTTAAATAAACAGCTGTACAAAGGTTCTTAGGTCCCATTGGGTTACTCCTGTGACAGTGGAGTGTGGTGTGTAATAGTACAGTAGGCGTGCCCTAAGGCTCAGAAGAACTCTCAGTACTGCCATACTGCTGCCATACTACACACTATACTCTCAACGACTGCGTGGACGTTTGACACACTTTAAACAGGCAGAGAGAGAGAGAGAGAACAAACCCGGTAACTGTCTCGTCTGAGTTTATTGCTCTTATCTGCGGTGATTAAACATGCATCTTAACTCATGTTCATAACACCTCCGATCAATACAAGAGTAAAGCGCATCGACACTTTCCTATTTCAATAGATTTCGCGATGGCCGAAGAGGACAGTGGAATCAGTCGAGTTTTAGACTCTAATATAGCAAGTACTAACTTTAGTGTGTTAAACTGGGAGCAAGTCCAGCGTCTAGACCTTATCCTGACCGATAGCATCCCGATCCACGGCCGAGGAAACTTCCCCACGCTGCAGATGAAGCCTCGGCAGATCGTGACGGCGGTGCGGAGCCGCATGCGGGAGCAGCGCATCCATGTGCGGGACGTGCGGCTCAACGGATCCGCTGCCAGCCATGTCCTGCACGAGGACAGTGGGCTCGGTTATAAAGACCTAGACCTTATATTCTGCGTGGACCTGAAGGGAGAGACTGAGTTCCAGATTGTTAAAAACATTGTCTTGGACTGTCTTTTGGATTTTTTACCGGAGGGGGTCAATAAGAAGAAAATTACACCGTTGACCCTAAAGGTGTGTGTTTTTGTTTTGTTATATATATATATATATATATATATTACACTTTAAAATGTCAAAACAGATTTATAATACATTTTCTTTTTAGCCTGTTTTTAATAATGTTTCCGCTTTTTTTTTTTGAAGTTCACATAAATAGTCCTGCAGTATGACATGAATCAGTATCTTAAAGTGCAATATTTTATGTCTAGTTTCTTATTTTTATAACGTTAAAACAGAGTATAATAAGCAAATGAAAATTAGTAGGATATTTCAAAGATACTTTCAGATGAAAGTAAGCTACTGCATGACACTGCTGTCAAAACATGTCATGTATTTTAATTTTGTTAATGCAATATACAAGTTGAGACTGTCTGCATGCTATAGTCTTCAATGACATTTAGTAGAAATGCAATTAGAGTAGTTTACTGTTAGGCAGGTGAAATGTTGGTGTTCTGTTGCTAAGAGGATTGTACTAAACCAGGTTAAAGCCGATCTGGCATTCTCAGCCTCTCAGATCTCCTGTGACGGGTAATGATAGAGAATTGATATGTCAGTCTGACCAATGTGGTGCTAATTTTCCTTCTTTAAAAAGAAATATATACCTGACTTTGACAAAAAATAATTCTAGATCAAGTATTAGATTGTTTAAAATCCAACTTTCAATTCTTTTTGCAGGAAGCATATGTGCAGAAGATGGTAAAAGTGTGTAATGATTCTGACCGCTGGAGTCTTATTTCCCTATCCAACAACAGGGGCAAAAACGTGGAGCTGAAGTTTGTGGACTCCTTGCGTCGACAGTTTGAGTTTAGCGTTGACTCTTTTCAGATTAAACTAGACTCTTTGCTACTGTTCTATGAGTGCTCAGAGAACCCAATGGCCAAAACGTTTCACCCCACCATCATTGGCGAGAGCGTATATGGAGACTTTGCTGCAGCTCTGGACCATCTGCGTAACAAGGTGATCTGTACGAGGAACCCAGAGGAGATCCGGGGAGGAGGTCTGCTAAAGTACTGCCACCTTCTGGTGAGAGGTTTCCGAGCCGCTTCGGAATCAGAGATTAAATCTCTTCAGCGTTACATGTGTTCTCGCTTCTTCATTGACTTCTCTGACATCAACGAACAGCAGTGGAAGCTGGAGTCTTACCTCCAGAACCACTTTGTGGGCTTGGAGGACCGCAAGTATGATTATCTAATGACACTGCATGGGGTGGTAAATGAAAGTACAGTGTGTCTGATGGGGCACGAGAGACGACAGACATTAGGGCTGATTGCTATGCTGGCAGTTCGTGTGCTGGCCGAGCAGAACGTTATACCCAATGTGGCAAATGTCACTTGCTATTACCAGCCTGCCCCCTATGTAGCAGACGGTAACTTCAGCAATTATTACATTGCCCAAGTTCAGCCAGTACTTACCTGCCACCATCAAACAATCTCCACATGGCTACCATGCAATTAAGCATGTGGAGTTGACAAGATGATACCTTTTTGATATCTTTTTTTTCTCAAATGAGCTGAATCATTGTATTGAGCTGATTTTGTTTCACAATTCACCCCAAGTGTTACAGTGCAGAAAGTGACTGTCCACCTCCCAATGTGAACTGTAAACCCCTTATTGTCCTGCATTGATGCTTGCTTGGAAATGATCTGGGGTCAGTGTTAAACAGCTTCACCAAGGTTTGTCCATGGTGGCTCTTATCTGTTATCATTATATCTCTTAATCTGCTATTAAAAAGAACCTATTACAAAGAATATCTGAATTCTTTCAGTATAAACAAGAGAAAAAGAAATTCTGAAAATTCAACAACAACAGTTTTTACAAACCAAAGATTTAAAGATTGTATTTTTTTACAGCAGCAGTACATAATGCTGTCTATATCTGTACATGTGAATGCATTCTAAGTGCCTAATGTCAATGCAGTACGGTGAGGTGATAAAAAAAACAATCATAATCTTATTGATTATGATCCTTGTCTCATACTCATGATACATGACATGTCTCATAATCATGATACAAGATACATTGACATAATCATGATACAAGTGACTAACAGCTTGTGAATGTATGTGACGCGCCCTGATTAGCAGACAATGTGTCAGTTTTGATTGCAGTTCAGCTTTTAGGTCTCTGCATTGTGAAAGGGGATTATTTTGTTTAGTGCTTATGTAGCATTTTGTCTTGTAATTAAACTCCTAATTTATTGTTATTTAGCAGCCTTTAAAGCTGACTTTAAGAAATGTTGTATGATAACAAACAATGTGCAAGGTTTTGTTGTGCAAGGCAAGGATGGACCGAGCGGTGTCCTGCATTATTGCTAGCCGTTTTGTTTAGTTACATTTCTCAGTATGTCAACATTTGAAAGTGGTTTTACAACAGGCAACATCCTTGCCTGGTGAGAGATGAAAACACATGCTGACGTACTGCAGAAAACAAAGAAAATACTTATTTTGCGCAGGAGAAAGGTGTTTCTGTCAAGAGGGAAGATATTTGCCAAAGTACCCCTGATAGTGGGACACTATTTGCTGTAACACACAAGCAGGGAATTCGGCAGCTCCTGCTTAAACGTTCAAACTAAATCAGGCTATGTTCATGTGCTCCTATCGCAACTGCTCAGTCTGCTAAATATGACCCAACATTCACCCCCGTTTAACGGAGCATTAACCTGTTTTTGATTAATAGCACCATTGAAGGAAATGGGCGGGGCTTTGGCATATATGTTTAGACTTGAGAGAGTGACTTGGAAAGAAAAGGAAGAGGAAAACATGTGAAGCAGAAGTGAGGACGCAGAAGAGAGGGAGGGAGGGCTGGAGAGATGGGTGCAGCTGGTGAAGGGGTTTATCTTCCTCAACATTCTTTCAATCAATACTGCTTATTTCATTGGTGTGAAAAATTTGGTTGCACAGATAAATTTTAATGGGAGAGAGAAACAGATATTTTTTTTCCTTAACTGTGCAGTTTTTAATATTCATATCATCCTGATTGTATAAAAGCACTTAACTGTAGTGCTCATATCCCTCAACTGTATTTAATTTAGCATTACAAAAATGGAAATAAAAAGTAATAACCTTGTATCTGCACTCTGTTACATTAGAAACAACAGGGAATGCTGTTAATTTGTCTGAAGTGTCCTACTTTACTGTGAGTTCAAAGGGGTCATGTCATAAATGTTTTATAGCACATTCTTTTAAAGCAGCTTTACAGAAAAACATTTTAGTACAAAGTTGAGCAGGTTCATTTAATATATTTGTCTACACCCAGTAAGCAAGCTAAAGGAAATTGTTTTGCGAATTTATCCCGGTATAATACATCAAAATACACAGTCTTTAATTTCAAAATATGAAGGTAATTTAGTTTTATCCTGATTTGACCCCTTTTGAAAATGTCAGTGGATTAATTTATGTTTGTAAGATGTGCCATTGAGGAAACAGCAGATTGTGGCCACATGTGGCCTCTGTAGCCGATTGACAAATGTGCATTTATTGCAGATATTTTTTATGGTTGGAAATGCAATATCTGCGGTTTCATTAGTCCTGCAGGATGTCTGAAGACTGAATCAGTGTTGATCAGAAATGTAGCATGGGGCAGCTGTGTATGTTCTCACTGAATCCAGTGTTTACAACCCAAAATCTCACAGTACTGCTTTTCTGTATTTAACATGCATGTCTCTCTTCTCTAACCGATCTCCCTGTGGTTCTCACCCATCCTTCTGTTTATTTTTGTCTAATATGTTGCCAGTATCCTGTGGATGACATTGGGATGATAGACCTGCATTGTAAAGGTAATTTCTTACCTGTGCTGCGGATGATGCAATTAACATAGTGTTCAAATGTCATGTACAAAAACAATGTCACATCAAAATTGAAATGTGTTCTTTTATGTTCCACCCAGACACAAACATCATGCTTGTTTTCTTTTTATATTAGTGATTTTATTGTCATTCTGCTTGGATTTCTTTGTTCAAGATGATAAGCTGCCAGCTGTTATGCTTGTTTGGTATAACTATTTTGTGTTCAAAGATCTGAAACCCGTTTTCCTCAATAAAAAGAAAGAACTGTACAGATTGAAGAATGTCCTGTTGCATTGTAGCTGCCATTATAAATTGTCTTTTGAAAAGTGTCCAGTTGTGTCTGTACATTAATGTGTGCAGTTTTACTCTTTTTTTTTTTACTGAAATGTTCAAGTAAACGAAGGAGCATCTTTTGTTTTTCCTGAAATTTTTCATTGTTTTAGATTAAAAGGTTGCATGCATTTTGAAGAGTGGACCCTTTATATGAAAATTATATAATTTGAAGAGTGGACCCTTTATATAAATTTACAGTTTATTTTGTTTACGTTTAAATGTCAATGTAATTTAACCCTTTCCACTATGGTACAGTGATTGCAAAAACAAGCTTAGAACATAAATCTCACGTGTTTTAGCTTTCAAATGATGCACAGTTTATAATAGTAGACTGATTTTTATGCTTACAGTCCAAGATGCTGGAATTTGATAGTCCCCCGGCAACGGTGCAGAGGACAAGCAGATTTGGAAAATGGATTGATGGCTAAATAATGTACTGTTAATATACACTGTACTCTGTGGAAAAGTTCTAAAAACAGTACCATAATTGTAAAATAAAATGAAATATTTATTACAAAGGAATTAAACTGAAAGTAAATTAATTTAGTCAATGACATTTGCAGGATATTCAGTGAGAAAAAAATGTAGGGTGGAATTTAATTTTATCCATCTGGAATTAATTGGATTGTGAAAAGTGGCCGTTATATACCAGTATAGAGCCAGGTGATTAAAGGGAAAGGCTTGAAGAAACTTAAAAGGATTTGTGATATCAGCCAAAACAGCCAAAAAGGAAAGACATTTCAGAGGTGGAGCAAGTTTTATTTAATGTTTTGGAATAACCTGCATGACTAAAATGTAAGATTATAAGCTTTTGATTTAAAATGTCAGAATTAAAATAACATGATGATTAATCTCCTGATTTTAGTTTTTTTTAAGAACAAAGTAATATGTCTAACATGTACACCATTTTTTTGTGTATGACACTCATTGAAGAATACATGTTCCACTTGGCAAGTTATCCATAGATTTGTAACTTCAGCAATAATAAATGATAATGCTAAGTGATTAAAAGTTAAAAGGAGCACATTTCTGATTTAGTGCTCATGAAGTACTTGCTTTATTAATTTGTTTGTGGGGGTACATAAGACAAAATAAATTGTGGTTAAGAGGATGCATAATGGATTACTGCTGGATATTTTCAGCGTTTTAAACATCATTTGCTAAATAGAACATAGGAAACTATGTATCTATAAACCATGATATACAATAACCAGACATACAACAGTCCTTGTGAAGATGATGGTGTCTCAGTTTCATCAAAAAACCACTCAGTAGTTTACAAACGATTTTTAATACAGTTTTGCGTCCTGCTGTTTTAAGGTGACAAACCTTGGAAACACATACTACGTGCACAGTACACATTACAATTGATATGCTACATTTTGTTTGTATTTCTCCATATGGTTCAGCACAGATGAACACTATAAGGGCAGTAATCTCATGGGTTGACAGATATTTTGAAGACAAATAGCAAACAGGTCAATCCAAAAGGTTTTCTGGGGTAAACCACGTCAGTAAGGCTGCAATCACTTCGTAACTTGTATTGCTTTTAGGAGGTCAGGCATTTGACAGCAGCTGCACTCAGTGAGCAATAAACATACGTTTGAGTGAGATGACCTTTGTTCAAAGCCTCAGTCTGCTGGATATACATATGACATCAGCTGTCGCCCAGAGCAACCAGACCTTTAGCCAGGTCAACCTTAAGAGTAATGCTAGGAAAAAAGAAACTATCACAAAGTATTTTTACTTAATTAATTATAATTTTTTCAAATATGATGTCACAGCATTTGAGATACAGTATGTGCAGGCCAGCTGCGGACATTTTTTTTTTAGTTTCTGCCCAATATTTATCAGTCACTGGAAGAAACAAAAATCTTATTCTTTACTGCCTATATAGGCAGCTGCTGTCTATAAGGCTGATTTGCTGTCTGATTTGGAACACTACCTGGGCAGCAAAACAGCGTATCTAATAGTGCACATACAAATACTGAACCGTAACACTGAACCATTTTTAATAGATACATTTCAAATACACCTATATTCTACATGAGTCCATAAAGAGGTTTAATAGTATAAGCAGGTTTAAGTTGTTTTAACGGTTCTCTCAGCTTGGTCAAACTAGTGTTTAGCTGATCAGCCAGGTGGTCTTCCGGCCTGACCATAGACTAGTTTAGGATCAAAACTTTTTTTATTTTTATTTAAAGGAATTATTTTTTCCTTTTAGCGGATCAAAACTATTACAAAATATTTTTCAGAACAATCATCTTAGATTCATTTTTTTACCCATAACTTTGCAATGCATTTTGAGATTACATTATCTATGAGTAAATGTAGTCAAAAGAGGCATATTATAACATTATATAGAGAGATGTTAAAAAAGAACATATGAAATTAAAAACCTTTTGATCAGTTTATTTTTTTGACATCAGCCACAGCAAAAATATTTGCAGTATTAAAATGAGGTAAATTGCTAAACTGTCAAAATTAAAATACTGTCAAATATGTTCTCTCCGTCATCTAATGCATTTTCCAATTGTGGACTGGAGAACTGCAGGCTATTCCAAGGGACCTTTTCCCTTTCGTTTCCGCGAAGCATTTTTTCCAGATGAAGAGATTTACAGAATTGGAGGAACAGTGAAGGAAAGTGACATTGTTTTACAGCGATGAACCTCAATTCCAGAAGCTGAGGAATTATTGTCACATCCAGCAGGCTCACCCTTTGATGCCAGCTGC
>JAZGTK010020867.1:0-10826 GCA_036877625.1 Ambastaia sidthimunki
GTTCATTTTTGTAGTAATCAACAATATGAGTTTCATTTTAATATGCCTTTATGATGTTAATTCATGTGTTTCTGCTGAGCAGAAAACAACAACACGGTTTCAGGCTCTGAAAGGAAGAATATCTTCCTGCTGATCTGTAGGGACCAGACCAAAAGATAATCCCTGGAATGTGACAGTACCTCTATTGCTTTTCCTTAAATGTGTTTGATTTGCTCAAAGATTTGATGATTGGTTATAAGGACACTATTTAAACTTTTTTTTATTCTGTAATGTTTTTAAAACATTTCACTCACAAAGTAAGAATAAAGTTTACTGCAAGAATGTTTTTGATAACTCTGAAAGAACTTTTAGAGAATGTAAGTTCTGAGAATGGACACTGTACACTGGAATGTTGTTTGGTCAGTGTGGAGAGTGGGAGATCTGTGGACCATCTGAAGCTGAGATGGGCTGAGAAGTTGGGTAATCTAAGCACATCCACCTTTGCCCATCAAAAGCTCAGAATCAAGCTCATAAAAAGATTTACCTGTTTGTTCTCACTGTGTTCTGACTGCTAGATATATAATGTAGATCTATAATGTTTTATGGTGCATCATTAAGAGCCTATAGGGAAGTATTGTATTTAAAAACATAATGTGCAATTTTTAACCCATCTTCAAAAGTCAATGATTAAAGAAATAGTCCCGGCAGTTAAAATGACTGGAGGGAAAAGTCCCACCAAAACTAAACAATCCGGGACAGAATATATATTCAGTCAGGAAGGAAGTCATTATTTAAACTATATCCTTACCAGTCGAAACGATTCGACCTACTGGCCTGAGCAACCAAACTTTAATACAACACAATTACACAATTAAGCTGCTAGGAGTCAAATGAGTGTTGACTCTGTACTTATAGATGAACGCTTTTACACGGACCACTTCTCAGTGGAATGAACCCAGAATGTTGGCTAATGTTTTCAGAAAGTTCTCTTAAGGTTAAGTTAAAAACCTTTAATTTCAGCATAGAAAACACTGCGTGGATCAGTGATGGATCGGTAACTATGTACTGAATAAACATGTTTTGACTATATGGCTTTGTTCTCACCGTTTACAACTTTATTGATAACTAGAAAAGGAAAGTTCAAGAGATTAAAGAGATAAAAATAAAGTCTGAAGGTGATACAAGCCTCAGCAAACAGACAGACACTCAGTGTAGAACAAAACTGTTTACTTGAAGATTTGACTTCATCACTATAAACCATCACTATACAGAACATCTACAATCAACACGAGCGTCCACACACACTAGCTTTCATCTAGTAGACTACACTAGTGAAGTGATGTAGTGAACAGTGAATGAGAGGTGATTTCAGACACACACAGACAGGTAGATCAAACACCTCCTCATCTGTCATTGGGTGAATAAAGAAACAGTCCCGCCCCAAAGTCACACAACAGTGTTTTGATAGCGCGTTCACACTTAACGCGCATTCAGACCCGATAAACACTGATTCACTTCTCTCCACAACAAACACATGATCCAGTAAGTATTCCGGGCTCGTAACTTAATAATCAGACCATCAATATGTACTGACTTTATCAAGATAATATAATAATCCGATCTGACACTTTGAATCCATGTTAAATCCACGTTTGCTTTTACATTTGATGACATGATATTTGGATGAAATCTGCTGCCAGCGTTCAAACTTTTCCTCTCTTCAATGCTTCCTGATCCCAAACAGCGGAAGGGACTGCAGTGTGTTATGAATGGGAATGCTGTGGGAAAAGAGAAGTTCTTCATGTTTGCAGAGACAGCAGGAGAAGCGCGTCTGGATTGAAGTGAAGCGGGTGTAACAGCAGCAGCTTCGGGTGAACCGGGCTGGACTATTACTCGCTGTTTCCGCGTTGAATGGGTCGTAATATCTCGCATCGAAACCTGTCTGGATGGGATGCACCGTGAGCTTCATCTGCTGTGAAGAAGATCTTCTGCTGATGCCTTTGGACCAACATGTGGAGAAAACGAAAGAGGAAAAGAGGCTCTTGTGTAAGGTAAGACGTTGAGTCATTCATGAAGAAACATCTAGTAGAAGAATCGACTTGTGTTTGATCCTGATGAAGCAGTAAAAAGTCTGAATGGGTTTAGAAGTTGAAGTTTTATTTAAAAACGAATCAGTTGATCACAAAGGTGCAAGCAACACATTATACCAGTCAAGTGTTTTGACACACTTACGCTTTATTTTTATTAAAATATATCTAGCATATTTTGGTTGGACCAATGTACCTTGTGCAACCTGTCAGTTTAAATAAGTATAAGAATCGTACAGTGGGTCCAGATGTTTGACAGGTTGTGTATTTAATGTGTTGACATGTTGTTTTGGCTTTATAAATCTGTGTAACTGCATGTTGTGTTGATTGAGGGAAATACTCTGTTTTGTTGCATAAATACCATGAAGTTTGACAAGCGTTGTGTGGACATTGTGAGAAGTAAATGAAACAGGACTTCTGATGGGTGGTCTGTGCTGGGTGGTGGGCTCATATTTTAGATGGTCAGTCAGGGCGTTACTTAGGTCAGAAAGACTCAAGCTACAAACTCTGCATTGTTGCTGAAAACCTTATTTTTTTTCTTACCATATTTTCTTTTGGTAACATTGTGACAAAGTTTCTGGTCCACACCTACTTTTTGTTTTGTTCTTGCAAAAACCAAATTCAGGATCACTAAGCAAACTTTCTGCCCAAATTATGTCATAAAGTTGATTCACTGTTGGCTGTGTTGCAGTGGGTAGATCACTATGAGAATCAGATTCTTGGTGTGGTATGCATGATGACCCTCATCTCTTCTCTTGTTGGTGAGGGGATATCTGCAGGAGCTTTAGATGTGTCTGAAACATTTAGATTCCCTAAACCAGAGATGATTTATCTTTCCTCAGAGTGCTGGTTACTGGATCTGTCCAGTTTTTTCCTCTGTCATGTTAAACAAAAATATCTGATACCAGATAACTGATCTCTGAGCCAGCTGTTTTAAAGCAATAGTTTGTCACAGAAATAAAAAAACGTTTTTTAACTAACATGATGAAACAGCGTTACACTGCCGTGCTTTGTGTGCATGAAACTGATGTGTTATTTATTTTTATGGTATTGAAGTGTTCTTCCATGATTACACTAACCTGCTAAAGTGCAGAGATGCAGTACAATGTGCAGTAAGTTGAAGATGTTTAAGTAACTGCCTCATGTAAGAATGTTGATTTGTGCATGAGAATAGCAACATAAGCAGATGTAATAAACAGACATGCTTTGATGCTGTGGGAGGATTAGGGACCAGCAGGAAAAGGGGTTTACAGTCACCTGCAGCAGGTAGCTTTATAGGTTACAAGTGTGGGTGTTTGTATATCAGAACACTTAACACACTTAAGCTATTTTAAATGGGGTAATGGAGCTCCACTCCCTTAATAAGACACAGCGAGATACGCCCAACATTTTCTACTTTTTAACTTGTCAGGGCAAAGATGTGGGATTTTATTTGTTGTGGCCGTGAGTTTATACATCCTGGGGCTGTTTTAGGATTATGAAAAGATGCTCTTAACTAATCAACAAAGTGCCAACTTACACTAGCCAGAAAAAATGCTAAGTAGTTTATCACATGTGGGATATTTGTCTTTGATGTCTTAATGCATTTCCTGTCTGCAAGAGTTTATTTGTGCAGTTTTGTTTTGCTTTGCTCTGTTAAAGAGACCTCCAACAGAACTCCAAAAATAATGACTGTTTTTAAACAAGTTTCAGGTATTTTCTACATCTGTGTTGTTTGAGTGTTAGGACAGGTTTGAAAAACATGCGCTGTCGTTTGTTGTACTCCTGTTTGTTTAATTATACCTCTTTTTAGATGTTTTCTGTGGATTCAGATCTCTGATGACAAGTGTTGGCTGTTATTATATCACATTCCCATCTCACTCAAATATTCTGGATGATCTGTCAGCACCGACTGCATCACATTCCCTCCTGTCAGAACGTAAACTCAATGTTTTGGTCTTATCTCAGCACACACTCACAGCTCCTGTGGGACTGTGTGCGGAGCTTCAAAGAGACCGGCTTTCCCTCCACACATGGCTGCCGGGGCTTTTGTGCTGTCACTGAATGACTGTGCGGGACACAAAGGGTTCGAGAGAGAAAAACATGGGCAGTCAGGTGTAAGAACATGTGCAGGTTAAAAAGTCATCTCCCGCTAGGCCCTGCCCCCTTTTTCAGGCTATCACGTCAGACATTGTGGTCAAGGTCGTGTTTGTTCCTCAAGATGAATACCTCGTATTTATTTTTAGACCCATCATAATATACACACCCCTGGCCTCTAGCTACACCTAGACTTACAAGATTAAAGACAGCCTGTTATAGCGTTCTTGTTATAGGTCTCTCTTTCTCTCTCTCTCTCTCTCTCTCTCTCTCTCTTTCTCTCTCTTTCTCTCTTTCTCTCTTCAGAAACCCTTCCTTGTTCCTGAAGTGTTGTTTTGAGGAACGCAGAGGTTGTGTAACACCTGGATTTGAGTTCTGTCTCATCTTTGCGGATTAGCATTCAACACTTGTTAATCCTGCAAGGAGGAAAAGTGTAGCACAGTGCCAAGCTTACATTGAGGAAAAACAGTTATTATTGCTTGTAAGATAGATGTTTGTTGTAATATTATCTACAATAATATTAATTGTAATATATATGTGGAATCGTGAAGTGTATGATACTCTTGTACTTTGACCTGTAACCAACCATATTTGTATAAAGAAAAACATGAAGGATGAATTGTAGCAGAAAACTGATGTTGAGTTTGTTTGACTCTTGAGATCTTTTTGCCATTAAAGTGTCAGTTAACAATGAGAAGCACATTTAAATGCCTCACATTTCTGAAAGCCAAATTTGATTCTGTCTTTTTAAATATGTGTTAAATTAAGGCCTTGTAAAATATTATTGATGATTTGAACTACATAATGTGACCTGCAATATTATGTTTCAAACAGAGATGGCGATGGAGAGGCAAAAGTTATGGATTGCTGCTTAAAGTTTTAATGCAACAAAAGTTTTTAAACAGTAGTTGTTGTCACATGACCTTGTTGTATGAGTTGTTGTTGTATGCATAACTGAAACTCTCTGGATCACTCCAGAAAACTCAAGGAAGCATCACTTCCTGTGTGTGTGCTGGCAGAACAGCGACGGGTCTGAAGGATGCTGTACCCCACCGTTTGCGTTTGACTCCCCCCGCCTTCACCGTGTAATTATCTGATGAGGTATGTGCTGTAGTGAAAGTTACCCACAATCCCATCTAACGTTCCAGTCTCCTACTGGCCGGCAGGAAACAGTGCGGCCTCTGTGCCGGGCCTCCACGACAACTCCCGCATGTGACCTCTGATTCACTCCTTCATGCTTTAATGAAAGTATCGATGCTTCAGGAACTGTACCTGACCCCTGGCAGGACTTTCAGAGTGAGCTACAAGCACATACGCTGAAAGTCACTCTTTGTTCATGTGCATACTTGGTTAGCGAAGGTTATCTGTCCACCCGCAGCAATATTTATTTAGTTAAAATTAGGACTTTTAAAGCCAAGCTGATAACTCTCTCTTTTCATTATAAATATTTCTGTAATCTGGACAATGATTAAGTTTGGGCAAGCTGTTCATTTCCTTCTTTTGCACAGGCTGTGTTTCAAATTCTAGTGAGCTGTCAACATAAGCAACAAGAGAGCTCTGTAGGTTTTGATCAATAGAGTAAAAGACGTTTGACTAGCTTCTGTAGCTGGGACTTCATTTTGTATTATATATTTCTTTGTCTAAAGGCTCTAAATAAATCTTTAAATTCCTTACAGTTTTGTCCTAGCTGAGCATTAAACTTTTCAAGGTTTTTGCCACTGTAACTCTGTCTGGTCATTTCAACAGAAGTCACACACACCTGAGAGAATTCAGATGATCATTTGAGATCTTGGACATGGTCTTACTGTGGTGAGAAAAGACGAGTTACTTCACTTGACACTCAATAGTGAGAAAACACGATTTTTGAGCTGAAGTTTAGAGGAACTGTTGAGGGTTTCTCTCTTTAAATAGATTCCAGCTAGGCCAAAATTCCCGTCAGGTTTTCTCACGAGTGCATTTCTTATAACATGGAAATTCAAACCCTAAATGCATTAACGTAACACAAATAATAATGGCCCTCAGATTGTGTTTCATTAAATTGCTTCTTAGATCCTATAAGCCTCAGCTGACTTTTAGAGCGTGACAACATCTGCTATTGTTACATATGAGAGGGAGGGTGAGGGTTAAGCTGCCAATAGAGTAAAACAAGTGAAAAGAACGTCACAAACACTGCACGTGTCAGTTTAGTAATACTTGTCTGAAGGTCTGCGTGAAGGAGGCCAGATTCAGGTCCAGGAGATTGTTGGAGATTGAAGATGTTCTCATTTGGTTTGAGTCTTTAAAAATTATAGTTCATTTTACATTAGAATCTCAGCACACACTTGAAATCTGAGAAGGGGATTTTTATGCTATCATTTTTACTTGTTGATTACAAACACAAATCATGTCAAGGTTTGGGGTTTGTGTGTAGTGGAACTCCAGTGAATTAGACGGTCAGATTTTTGGTTCAGAGGCTTAGAGAACATTACAGATTCACTGATGCAGAAACTCTTTCACAGAGACTCTGTCAGCAGAAGATAATGGCCTACAAAAGACTCTAATACAGTCACTTAAAGTTACTTTAATGCGGTGTGGTTATCGTTTGAGGATGAAAGGACAGTCCTCATGATAGATCAAGGCAACTGTATTTTCCCAGAGTTCTGCTTGCATGCTCTCTTTCTGGGTTATTTCAAGGCTTGTCCAGCTATAACGTCTCTTTTGGCTAGAGACAGTTGCACGAGATGGACAAAATCTGAATTCACACGTCCGTTTCCGTCCACCTCTGTGTCTTTTGTCTGTTGATGAATGTGGCTTTATGCTGGATTTTTCTTGATGCTTTCTGTCGGGGGATTTTCTTGTCGGCTTGCTAATACCTGGCAAAGAATTGTTTCAATCGCGCTTGGCAAACAGGATCTCCTACGCCGTCTTGCTCTTCTTATTTTGTTTGGGCAGGTGGACAGAGTGCAGTGCTCTCATTGGCTCATCATATTTAAACTGATATGGTATTTAGGTGTTAATGATGATTATCCAGTTCTAGGGAAGTTTTTTTGTCACAGACACGACTGTTGAGTTGTGTTATTAGTGGGGCAGAGCCATCCAGGTTGGGTTCCTGGAGAAGGTTGTTTTTCTCAAGGATTGTAAATGTGTCTGTTGGGCTGACATGCTGCATTTACTTTGAATACACACAGAAAGAAAGCCCCAACTTTTTTCCATTTAACGCCAAATGGTGTAACAAGCCAAGACAGATAATTGTAGTTGACTTGCTCTCACTGTTTTTAAAGGATGGGCTTACACACTTCCACATTCCGGGTGAGAGGAATTCTGTCTGTACAATGGAATTTCAAGTCATAGTGGCCTGCGAGAAAAACCAAGAAATAGTAGTAAAAACTGATCCAAAAGTTCTAGCTTTTACTCATGTCATGGCAATAGGCCTTAGATCTTTCTAGAATGTCAAGCGCAGACCACGTTTGTAGAAATTTCAATGTAAATAACTTCCCAATGATCCCATTGGTATAACAGCAGGTACCCACAAAATCTCTCCTGACCTAGGATGCTTTTGTCATGTTTCATATCGGTAAACCAATGTTTAAAAACTCTTAGAAAGACATCTCCCCACAGAGAAAACCAGCTTATACCAGTTTGAATGTAGATCTTGCAGCCATCTTGGCAAAACTGTTCCCTAGCAAATCTGTACTGGACTCAGAAATTGCCTTTTTTAACTGATCACACCACCCTCTGCCCACTGTAGTGTGAAAACACCCTTAGGGATTGTCATGTAGACTCCCACGAGACTGCCTATCCCATAATACATGAAGAATTATTTTCCATCACTTGTGCTGTGGGGTGGAGTCACTCGGGTGAGTCAACCTGGATTACCCACACGCTCTGGATGCCAAACTGAATCAAGTTACGTGCAGTGTGAAGGGAAAGCACAAGTGTGTCACGCCTCTGTAATTAAAACATGTGTCATGTTGTCACTGATGTCTCTTTATAGATCCAGCACGCTGCTCTGTGTGGAACATGAGCTGCTGCTTCTATATTCTGCAGTGGTGCTAAGCTTCTGGGGCAATGTCACTTCACAGAGCCATTTGTTTCAAGAGAAAGCAATACTTTGCTCTTTGGTCAGTTGTGAAACCTCTCTGGACATTACAGGCTATACACTAATGTGCCTTTTGGCGCTTAAAATAGTCTGATACGTACAAGGCGTGAGATTGAATCTGTGCTGGTTTGGAGGAGCTATAAACCTTCCAAAGACAGAGTTCAGCCAAAGGGGCTGGAACATGTAAAAGTGGCCATTGAAGGTTTGTGGTGCACTGGGGACCACAGGAGATGAACTTTAAATAAAGTTATTGTTTTGATAAAGATTTTGCCATGGTTGCTGATGTTAGTCAGACAGTGAGCGCTTGTGTTGAAATTGTTTTTTAATGTGTATTATGAAAAGAATACAATGACACATTTGAGCCACTTCGATATGACAGTTTTTGAAGTGTCAGAGAACATTTGTTAAACTGTTTTTTAGATTGTTAGAGCGTTTTTTGTAAAGTTTGAATGTGATGTAACTGATTTAAACATATTGATTTTTAACGTGCTAATGCCATCTAATGCCAGAACAAAACTAAGAACAACATCTTTTGTGGTTTTAAATACACGACCGACAAGTGTGTGTGTGTGAGTGCTTGTGTGCGCATGTGTGTGTGTCTGCCAGGCAGTAGCAGATGACTCTGAAGTGAGGAGTGAATGAAAAGCAGCTGCTGACAGCTGATGATTATATTCTGTTCTGTGATCAGTGATGACATCACTCACTGCACTGCAGTCTGATACACACTTGACAGACGTCTCAATCTCCTGCCTGCTGCCCTCGTCCTGCTGGCTGCTTACTGGAGGCTGATGTCAACGATGTAGATTTTCTGGCCATGTGCTTGTGCAGAACTCACTGTCATGATGCTAGAGTGTTGTGGATGGTTGCTGGGGTGTTTTAGGTGGGTTTTAGCTTGTTGCCATGTGGTTGTTAGGGTGTTATGGACCGTTTTTCTTTGTGTACACTGTGCAGAACAATTAGGCCTGCATCTCATGTGGGAAAACTGGATTGTGACCAGTTCCATATTGTTGTCTAAAAAAAACCTTATTTTAATGGTTTTGCTTGACTGATTCTACCACAGTAAGACTCGAGGCCCTGGCCACAAGATGGAGGTGTTGTTGTAACAAAGAAACGCAATCAGCATTGTTCTTGTCCAGCTGTAGGTCAACATTCAGGTCTGCTGTGAGTGATTCTCACTGAAAATCAGATTCATTTTGTTTTCTCTGTCCAAGCTGTTGTAGCTGTTTAGGTTTCGTTAACAAGCCTGTGACAGTTTTACATTGCTTTGGATTTCATTCTGTGTGTGTGTGTATAAATATATATGTTTTTGATTTTAGTGTTTTATGTTAATTTTTTATTTTTTTTTATGTTCTAGTCCCTAATTTGCCATTTTGTTACATTTAGGAAAAAGAAAAACAGACACTTTTAATGGCCGTGGGTCAAAGTCTCTCCAGTCCTGAGTTTCTCCTCGTCTGGTCCACTGTGAGTGTGGGACAGTAATTGCTCACATCTCTGCAGGAGGGGCTGAAATATCTAATCCCCTAAAGAGTTCACATGCTCCGGGGCCCGGCCCTCCCTCAGCAGACCCCTGTAGCCCATCTCATAGCTAACAAGACTCGGCAGCTTCACAGCAGAAAAAGCTCTTCTCCAAACAAACCTCCGTTTTCCTGAAAGACTACAAAACAAAGTCACCATGGGCTGAATTTCCTGAATGCAAACAAGTTTTTACAAGCGCCTGCATCAGCCCCAGCAGATGAGCCCTGTGTAGCTGCATTATGATTCAGTGATAAATATGTATTAATGTCACAGTTATGTATTCTACACATGTAAGCTGCTGTTTGCTGAATGTAGAGACTGTAATTGTCTCACACAATGTGTTGGCTGTTTCCCGCAGTGTGTAGAAAAGCGTGTTTGTGTCGTGTTTCTGGCATTGTTTTGGATTAAAAACTTTCACTTAAGAATTTCCCAATGTTAAAAACTGATCCTGTTCCATTTGTATGTTTACTGCTTAGAAAATATATGCAATGCAATATAATATTTCATTGTGTAGTCATGTAAACTCGCTCCTTTAAGAGCTCAGGTGATTTATGGAAAGGTGAGCGGTCTCAGCTGACCTCTTGTGAATGAATCACCCTGGACAGATGTTAATTACAGGTGTAAACCGGCTATTTATTCTTAGTTCTGTGACCTTTCTCAGGTGATGCCGTCCCTTATGAGCCACAGCAACATCACAGCAGTGTGGTGTGTGGTCCAGCCCACGGCACTTCCTGTAGAGGGAGAGGGAGGGCAGGTCTGGGTCTGAGGTTACTATAGTTAGCCCTATCAGATTGTTTTGTTGTCTAGCAGGAATGTTTTGTGTGGGTGAGGACAGTGTGTTTCCTGTCCTGTGTGTGTGTGTGTTTTCCCATGATGTTCACAGTCAGCACCCAGGTTCACATCCGGAGCTCACCAGCACTGGGGAACTGTTTGTTCTGAGAGAGTGACAGAGAGAGAGAGAGAGAGAGCTTCTATTTTTACTTGCTATTTTACTTGCTTTTAGAAAGACTGTATTGAATTCTGGTTCATCTTTGGCAAATCTCACAACACCTGTCAAGAACATTTCTGGGTCATATATTTCCCCCAGAATC
>JAZGTK010020869.1:0-10825 GCA_036877625.1 Ambastaia sidthimunki
AGTCCCGTCACAGTGATGATTAACTGTGACAACAGGAAGTTCAGACACAGAAATGCTCTGCTAACACCCAGGTTAACACAGAACATAAGATGAGAAACATTCTTATGTGATGTTGTTTTATTTTGCCTGTAATAAATATACTGACAGCTGCTTTATTTAAAAACAGTGTTGAATATTCACTTATGCTTATGTACAAGTGTTTCAAATGTTTGTCTGTCAGGAAAATGATTCATGTCAGTGTCTCACTGAAGATGACAAAACCCTGCGTGACAAAACTCTGTTCTGAAAACTAGTGAGATGCCTACAAAGCCAGCATTTAAAGTACACCCCACACGTTTAAAAAGGCATCTTCTGAATCTGTTGCTGTCTATGTAGAACATTCCAAATCAGACACTTAAAAGGTGACTTTAGATGGCAGGTAGGCAGTAAGACACCGGGGTTTGGAACAGAGCTGAATGTGTGGATAACATTATCACATCCTCTGCCTCATCCAGCAGGAAAACCCGAATTATACAGCACGGAGGCAGTGAAAGATGACTGGTTATAATTTCCATCATCTTCTGTGTCACTTCTGCATCATTCTGCCCACATAAGCGTGGTCGGATGAATGAGAGGAGAGATGAGGACAGGAAACCGTGTGCAGGCCTAAATACTCATTAGTAAATATTTGTGGAGCAGCGTGGCTCATAATTAGTTGAGTGTGAATGCATCTCAACAGACGGATGAAACTCAGCAGAAAACACAGACCCAGAACAAACGATGCCTTCTGTAGTTACAGGAGTAACACTAGAGCTAACACAACATTTGTGTAGCAACGGGTTCACAACAGGAAGGAAGCCCCTCTGAAGATGAGTACATGAGCAGTTTGGCCCGTGTTTGGCAGCCACGTTTGCTTTTGTGGGGTTGTGGGGTTGCTTGAAATAAATTTTTCCTGACAGGAACTGCAGTGTGTGTTTGATACAGTCACAGATCGTACAGGCAGTTACTGATACAGTAAACAGAGTCAGAAAACAATCAGCAGCTTAACTCAGTTAAGATTAAACTGAAAGTGACTTTCAGAGCTGCAGAAATGTATGCAAAAGCTTCTCATATATAATGATTTTATATGACTGCGCTGTACTTCCTCAGCTCGTCCAGAAGATTGATGTATATATTTAATCAATTATTACTATGAAATCAAAATGATAGTTTTGTCTGTCCATCATTATAATTTATAATCAGAGCAAAACTGATAAATGATCTTGTTCTGCACTGCAACTAACGAATAACTGGTGTGTGTTAGTGGCTGTTTACCTTCCCATCAGTAGTGACAGCAGAGAAGACAGTGGAGGAATACGGAGCCCAGACAACATCTCCAACCGCAGCGTTCAGGTCAAAGGTAAACATGGCCGTCCTGTCACAGACGCATATAATCTTATTACAGAGGCTCACTTAAGATAAGCTAATATTTATCCAAACCCAACTAAAAACTACAATTCTCCCTTTCTCAAAACATTAAAGCTGCAATCTGTAAATTTAGCCTCACCACCGCCATCTCTGTTTGAAACATAAAATTGCAGGTTACAAATATTTCTTTACATATGTTGAAGTCAAATGATGCCAAACTGACATTTCCTGGGAACTTTGATCAGCTCAAATTATAAATCACTATAATAAACTGACTGTTGTGAATCAGGGTAAGATAAGGAGACAGTTTTGATCACTGATCTATTATGCACTTGCTCAATAACTGATTTTTAAACCAAAAAAGTTAGATTGCAGTTTTAAAGTGGACATGCAGAGCCAAAACTCAAAAAAATATGACTTGATCTAAAAAACAAGTCACGTCTGTTTTCTGCTCTAAAGAACATTATCATGATAGCAGAAGAAATCAGAAAAGAGAGAAAGACATGAGACTAGACAGATGAATAAACATAAAACATGTTTTTATCAGTGTATCAGTGGCTGTCTGTGTGCTGAGAGTTTTCTGGTGTGCTCCATCTTAAAGCCGTTTTCAATATAAATCAGAGAATGGCATGTATACGGTTTCACGCCCCGAGCTCTTACTGTGGGTGATAATGAGATTCAGATGCAAAACCAGACAGGAAATTTGATCTTATAAGGACAAATAACATTAAGGAAAGTGTGGAAAGCACCACAGCTTTAAGATAGTCAGTCTACAAAATGACTTTCTCACAGCCACAGAAAAAGATTCTAACAACGAAAAAAATCAGACACATCTTTAGCTATATCGCTTTTCTACATATGCAATGATTGGATGAACATTTTATGGTCCATTTTATAAATATATTTACATAAATATATTAAGACACTTACTGGTTGCTATTAGGATGTGAAAAGATTTTGGACCAGCATAATAAAAACCTTGGTTTGGACCTGTTGCACTAAACTAATTGTTATTGTAATTGGAAGAGTAATGTGTGTGGAATGAGATTTAGGAATTCTGCACACACTTGATTGTGTGATCCCAGATTTTGACTTTCCAATCGGAGCTGCAGGAGATAAAGACATCAGGATGGAAGTGGTTCCACCTCACAGCATCAACCGCCATGTTGTGGGCATCGTACGTCTCCAGAAACTGGCTGGAATAAGATTTGGAACACTGGAAAACATGCAAACACACTCTTTATAGTTTACATTCTGATTTGTGTCAGGAATTAACCTGAATTTATAGATACAGTACTGACATTTCTTAGCAAGACATTCAATTTTCAAGGCTAACATATTTGAAAATGTCTCATTGTGTTGTTTGTTTATTTTAGCAGGAGTTTGATGGACTGTCTTTGTTGTTTCTCAGGCAGAACAGAACGTCCAAAAACATCTGAGCTCTGATCCTGATCTGAGAGATAAATCTGAAGAAATCTCAGATTGGCTGTAAGTCTTCGTTTTTGCTACTTCATGGAAAACTGACTCCCAGAAACACATGGATAATAAGATTCAAGACCACACACACATCTTTAGAGATCAGAATTACACATATTTTAAATAAAGATATCTGGCATTTATAAATGTAACACGTTTCTGTGATGATGGATAACTAACCTTGTGAATTTTTCCATCCTGAGTGCCAACAAGAAACAGGTAGTCAATCTGTTTATGACAGTCAAATGCTGTTCCACACGCTACAGACGAGAAACATTATAAATACAGAGTTTCAGTTCTGAATGCTGATTGGTCAGTACTGATTTAAATCATCTCTAATCTAGGACATGATTATGTTTACAGTGTAATTAGGTTTTAAATATCATTTCGGTGACCTGTGCTGTTTGTATCTGTGTGGCCATCAGGTATAGCGCCCTCTAGTGATAAATTGATGATGTCTGTAAAGACTAGTTCATTCTGAAACCCAAAATGACGCGCATTTATTAATTACACTCCGGATATGTTAACGATATATTAATGGTTTAAAATGTATAATCGGTTGACATTTAGATGCCCCTCCTGTACCTTCACAAGAGTCCAACACACCACCCGTCCATCAGAAGAAACTGAGAAGAAGTTATGATTACTGTCCAGATCATCCTTCTGCCACTTCACCTGCCAAAATAAACATATTTTACATTGATGTCACATAATTAAAGGGACAGTTCACCCCAAAATATTCCATCATCTACTCACTCCTTACGTCATTATGAACTTGCATGACTGTTATCATCTGTGGAACACACAAGAAGATATTTTAAGACATGCTTCAGTGGTTTTTGTGTCCATAATGGCAGTCAACAGGTGCCACTGTTGTCTGGTTACCAATGTCCTTCAAAATGTCTTCTGTTGTGTTTCACAGAAGCAAAACAGTCATGCAGGTTTTGAGCGACACAAGGGTGAATAAAACAATGAAAGAATTTTAATTTCTGGGTAAACTGTCTCTTTTAATTATATTGCATGTTTAATGCCAGTCCAAGAGTTAGGGTAAAGCTTAAAATGATATTTTAGACTGCTGTTAATATTAGTTTTGGTCATTGATGACATTAGACAGAAGATCAAGACAAGTGCCACACATAACAAAAGCTCTTTCTTAAAAGTTACAGTACCATTTTCTTAACCTACATAATAGAGGATCAGTATTATTGTTTTAACCAGTAGTCTAGTGTCACAGCCTCATCCGTACCTGCCACACAGGGTCTGTGTGTTTGCCTGTCTTGGCTGTGCTTATATACGCTGGCTCCTCGCTCTTTTCTTTGAGGTTATACACTGCAACACAACCGTCATAAAACCCCACAGCCACCAGGTAGGAGAGATGCTGGTGTATGTCTACACACATGACCCCCGAGGATGTGTTGAAGATGAATTCTGGGTAAGTGGGGTTCTTGATGGAGTAGAAGAGAAGCATACCACGCCCCTGTCTGGTGAAATCATCTAAAGACAAGAAAACACATTTCTCAGTTTCTCAGTTTGCCTTCAACCGGTTCCTTGTATAACCTTTTCTTTCAGATAACATCAGAAGTGAGCCTACATGATCCAAGACCGACTGCAAACAGATCTTTGTATTTTTGATTCCTGGAAACAAACAAGTGTGTTAGCTTTTTTAAGCACCGATGAAAAAAAACGAAGCGTGACAGGAATGACGGGTGTTGGAGTTTGTATGGTGTAAATCTCACCAGCAGAGTGCAGTCACACACAAGCGTTTTGCTTTATCATACTGAAATTTCCACAGAGGGAGGAGAGTGCCCTCTTGCTCCCGAAACTCATCAGACGCATCTTCAAAATACTTAAAATCTGAAGTTAAAACATTTATATCAGACACTCACTTTTTAATTTCTCTGTCAGCAATTCAAGATGACATAGTGATGACATCAATAAAGTCAACTTACCCTGTGTGATGTCATCAAATGTGTTCTGATTGACCATACGCTCAATAATCTTGGCCACTTTAGTCACTTTGGTTATGTCATCGCTCTACAGACAGAAGAAGATCTTTAATAACTGTAATGAATTCAGACTCAGATCTGTCAATGCGGTTTAAACAGTAATTCACTTTCTGAGAAGTAAATCTGAACCTGAGTCTCTGCTGGGATCATCTTCTTCTTGGCTTTGTCCTCCTCCTTCTTTGAAGGCTGGGCTTTCTGTTTCTCTTTGCTCTTCTCCTGCCTTTGAAGTTCCTCCGTGTAAATATCATAGATCTCGCACTGTGGAAAGAACAGGTGAGCTGGCATCATTCTGCTCCATATTTAACATAACACAGGAGCAGTTCTCAGGTATGCGGTACTTGTGAAACTCCTGTTCTAACCTGATTGGCTGTTGCTGAGAAGGTTGCGCGAGGAGGAGGTTCTGTTTGACAACCTCTTTCCTGCCAAAAAAAACGGTATTAGGTATTAAAAAAAGAAAAACGAATCATGTTATGAACAAATGAAAACAAGCCTCTAAATACTTTAGTTTGTGTTTAACCATCAGATGTCACATTTAAAGTGTTCAGTAACAGGATCCTGAGATGCTGTTGTGTTTGGCTCTCACTCTTAAAGGGTTGTTTAGAGTCTGAGATGCTCTCTCACTGAAGTTGAACTGGTTGGTGAGTTTCTGCTCTTTCTTGCCAGCTTTGATGTCCACACTGTCTGGTCTCTCCTCTTCTCCACCGTCCTCTCCCTCAGCTGGATCATCTGCCTCCACCTGCTCGGTCACCTGCAGTGATACAGCCGCTGCTCTTACATTAAGTTCATTGCAGGTTTGGTGATCTTCATTCCACTAAAATGTTAATGAATTATTTTTGTCTTACTGGAGTTTCAGGTTTTTCCTCTATTTCAGCCATCACAGCCTCCGCTGGCTTCTCTAAAAGAAATGGATTTACAGGTTTTATACTTTATTATTCAAAGTTTTCTTTTGTATTTCTATATTTTTTAAAGCTGAAATCTTTAACTTTGGTTAAAAACAAACAACAATCAGTTATTGAACAAGTACAAGAACAAGTAAGTTTATAATAATGATTTATAATTTGAGCTGCCGGGTCAGATTTCCCTGAAATGTCAGTTTCACTTCATTTGACAACATAAGTAACATAAAATGGAAAGTAACCTGCAGTTTTATGTTTCAAACAGAGATGGCGACAGAGAGGCATAAGGGTACGTATTGCAGCGTTAATAAAATATCTGAATAACTGATTTATTTTGTTTGTTTCATATCACTCTACCCTCTGTGAGGCCTTGTTTAGCCAGCTGTCTCCGAGCCTCACTGGAATCCTTGTGCAACAGGTTTCCTTCCAAAACAAAGTGAACAGCCAGCTGATCCACACTGCTGATGGGCTTAAAGCAGCTCTCCTGAACAAACACAAGCACAGCCCTGATTCTTCATTTCTTTATGTAACAATAACATCAACTAGATGCAAAAACAACAGCCTTAAACTCATAATTAACTACCTTTATTTCTGTAAGTTACAGTAATGTAAAATACTTTACTTTGAAACTGTATCTGACAATATTCTGCGGTGCGTGTGGATTGTTTGCTGTTAGTATTCTGGTAAATTCTTCCTTTAGCTCCTTTGAAAGATAAGAAAGAGAAACATTTATACATTTTCATCCCCTGAAGGTCAGTTTAAAGTGAAATTATACATTATATATAATATACATTATATAATGTATACCATGCACATTGTATACTGCATGCCATACACATTATATACTGCATACCATGCACATTATATACTGCATACCATGCACATTATATACTGACTAACACACATTATATACTGCATACCATATACATTATATACTGCATACCATACACATTATATACTGCGTACCATACACATTATATACTGACTAACACACATTATATACTGCATACCATATACATTATATACTGCATACCATACACATTATATACTGCATACCATACACATTATATACTGTATAGCATCAGACCGCAGGCACTGCTGGTTTACTCACTGCCTCAGTTAAGTCCAGCTGGTCTGGAGGCTTTACCAGAGTTTTTCCCTGCATCCATTCTTCTTCACCTACATCAAAACCATCCTCATCATCCTATAGGAGAATAAAGTTTTTTTTAAAGATGTGTGATGCTGTATGTATACAACATTCAGGTTGAATAAAGAGTGATTTGAAAGCTATACCTTCTTTTTCGCTTTGACACCCTTTGCAACAGGCGCCTTTGTTTGGGCATGAATATTAAATGCCTGCATTTAAAGAAGTAAAAAATATGACGTGACAACAGCGCAATGCTATTTTTACCAGCTAATAACTAGCTGGTAATAATGAACCTGGTTTTGTGTGTAGTTAACGTCCATTAGATATGGTTTAATTAACCTACCTGTTTAGATTTCACTGTCACGGGTTTCTGAAGCACCGGCATTTTATCTTTTAAACTATTACTTTGACTTTTGACTAACAAAAATAAAACTGCAAACTCGTCTCAAACTCTTAGCTTGTGTATGCGTCGCCTGGCAACGGGACAGTCTGACAGGCGTTTGTAACGAGCATGCGCAGTTGTGAGAACGTTTCTCTAACGTTTCCATTAAGTAACAAAAGCGTTAAACAGGTTATTTTGACATTTCCAGGAACGTTCAAAACGTCCGGTTTGTGGACGTTGTATTAACGTTTTTAATGAGCTTTGATTGATGACAAAAAGCAGGTAGATTTTGTTCATTCAGTATCAATACTGTATCAGACTTTTTAGCATTCACGTTGGAGAAAAGTCGCACTTATTCAGTTAAAGCTGCCTCAGACTACATGATTTATATAAATGTAGTCTAAAAGTAAGTAGAAGATCATACAAACAAGACGTCCAAATATGTCCGTGACGTCATTCTCAGCTCTCCGCCAATAGGCGGCGCTGTTACGTCGCTCGCCGGAAGTGATTTTACGCTCGCTGTGTGTGGCTGTTGCATGTAAGCGCGGTCTATTGAAATCCATGAGAAATTGTGTTTCTTTCTCTTACATGTGAGGTATTGTGCTCTTAAACTGTTTAATTAAATATCTCTCTTATGTCAACGTTACGTCGGCCGAATCTTTAGTTTTAGCAAACTCAGTGTAGCGCGCTACACCGTTAGCCGATGGGGAGCTAGCAGGCTAATCTGCATATAAACTGCAGTGTTAGAATAACATGTGTTTAGTCAAAATAAGTTATTGTGTTAAGCACTAGCAAGCAAACAAATAAACAAAGCAGGCATGAAATACAACATTGTTTAATAGTAGGTTTCGTCCTATCTTCTAGTTGTACTTCAGCTTTTTATTCTGTGTTGAAATGTCATTTTATTTCTGACACTTGAACTTCTAGGTTTGGTTTTGATCTGTGGACTGTTTAGATCAAGAGTTTACATGGCCGCACCTGCTCTACAACAGCCAAGTTACCTCCTGGTAAGAACCAAACCGAGGTGTTTTGAAAACAGCTGAAGTTTAAACTTCTCTTTGTAATGATTGTCTATTTGTGATGTGTTTTTCTCATTGTAATGTTTTGACTCCCGCAGTCCAATTTAAAGGCAGACTGGAGCACTAAACCTCTTCTTCAGAGATGCCAAGAACTGGTCAAAATCGTAGATGATTACTCTGCAAAGGTACAGTTCACTGATTTCATGATGAAATATTTAACATGCTGTAGTACATGATGTGTTTGTCTGACAATGTAAATATGTAGAATTTTTATCTTGTGTAAATCTGAAGGGTAAAGTAGGCAGTTTTGGAGAGGCTAGCAATAGTAAGCTAGCTTTAAAAGCATAAGATCCTGCCACATGAACACTTACAGAGTTTGACAGACACGTAGGACATCCTGTCATTGAATTCAGGGCGAATGCATGATTGGACAAATATTTTATGTTCCTGTGCCTTCCACAAAAAATGTATTTGTTTCTTTTTTTGTTTCATTTCTTCTTTCTACTTAGTGATTGCTATCAGCATATGAAGAGACTTTCAAGGAGCATAAAAAAAATCACATACCCACCTTTGTTTTATATTTTTATAATTGTTGTTTTGATAAATGGCATGGAAATCTAATTCATAATAATAATAATAATAGAAACATTTTCAGTTTTACAGTAGAGGTTTTGTTGGGTGGTTGAACATGTGTTGTGGTTAATGGTGGATCATCAGGCCTGTGAACACAGGACCAGCTGTTCTTCTGTCTGAATGCTGAATTATTGTTCAGTTCTGAGCTCTGCTGTGACGCCTCTTTTAAATTCCTTTTCCTGTGAGTGGGCTGCACGTGCCTGTACTCTTTCCTTATTGGTCGTCTGAGTCATTTTAAGTTATGTTTGGATTACCGGTAGTTAGACTGAGGCTGACATGTGTTTGTATCAGGAATCTCATGAAAGGAACTAAACTGAAATTTTAATGTTGTATTAGGAGCTGCATGCCATCTTTCACTGGCTGGTGGAAAGCATGTTTGGTAGCCTGGATGGGATCCTCGTGGGCTGTAACCTGCGTTTTCTGCAGGCCCGTTCAAATGACTACAACATCATCATGGACTTCCTGGACCCAAGGTTTGTTTGTTTGTTTGTGTGTGTGTGTAACCATGGCAACCAAAAATGACCAATCACGAGTAAACGATGGTGGAAGCACATTCCACCGTCAGTCTGTTGTGACGAAATCTGAAATTGTTGTTCAACAGTGGTCCTATGATGAGACTGGTATACAAACTACAAGCTGAGGAGTACAAGTATGAGTTTCCTGTCAGCTTTCTGCCGGTAAGTCACTGTGGATACAAACACAACATGTACTGTCATGTCAGATGTTGTTTGAAGTTGTGGTAAAATCATATTTTAAATTAATAAGGTGTAAAAATTTACAGCAACTCATCCTTTAATGCTGACATCGTTGTCTTTCACAGGGTCCGATAAAGTCGTCCATTCAGTCAGGAGTTTTGCCGGACTGCCCTCTGTTTCATAATAAAATTCAGTTCCCCATGTCTGGCCTTTTGCTACTCAGTATGTCTCCTGAATCCTTTCACCAGTCACAATAAATTCTTTCATGTATTATATAACATTATAACTGTTTACTCGTCACTTTATACGTCTTTCTCACATAATTATCTGTTTTTTATGATTGCAGATCCTTTTGAATATTATATGTTCTATTTTGCATCCAATCTCATCGCACCAAAGGTAAGAGAGAAGTTTGTTGTTATTTAAGCGGTATAGAATTTCATCGGCTCTTTGTTAAACTGTTTAATCGTTCTTTCAGAACTACCCCCCAGCGCAGCATGTGAGTTGCTCAGAAAGCGCATACTTTGTGCTTGTCGACACCTACCTGAAGTACTTCCTGCCCACCGAGGGCAACGTGCCCCCATCCCCGTTTTCAGACAGCAGAGGCTCTGTGGCCTCTCCCGCTCCAAGGTATCTGGTGTAATTTTAAACCATTTTTTATGGTAAACCGTAGGTGTGACTTTAATATGTTCTTATGCGCTTTTTACCAGGTCTCCCAATGTGCCTTATGTTGGATATGGTGGTCACAGCAGTAGTCTTCTAAAGCGTCACATTACCCATCAGCCCTCAGTGAATGCTGACCCCACTGCTCAGGAGATCTGGAGGTCTGAAACACTTCTGCAGGCAAGTTGCATCTTTAGTTCATCAAAAAATGGAAGTTTTATCTTCTATTTCAGGTTACAACAAATGTCAACATTATTTTGTGTTGGGGGGGGGGNGCGTATTTTTTTCATATTAGGTGGCTAAAAAGGGATAGTTCACTAAAAATGATTCCATAATTTACTCACTCTCAGGTATATTCAGTATAAAGGCACGTTGGGTCAACAAAAGCAATATTTTTTAACAGGATTTTCTCTTTTTGGGTGAACTATCCCTTTAAATGTTATTGAAGTTCATGTTTAGCATCAACTTCCTGGTTGTTTGTGCCCCTGAAGGTGTTTGTGGAAATGTGGCTCCATCACTATT
>JAZGTK010020870.1:0-10825 GCA_036877625.1 Ambastaia sidthimunki
AATACATTCTTCTGACATGATATGTATTAAGGCCATGATCTAGAATATTGTTTTGACCCCTCCTGATTCCAGGCGGCCTGGAGATTCTTTTGCGTGACATCACCATTAGCCTGGATCCACCTTGAGTGTTATTGTTGTTGTTAAAGGTATGTGTTAGTGTATTGGTAACAACGTCACTTAGTATGTTTTTTGCAGCTGATTTAAGATGTGGCCTGGCGATGCTAAATCCACGCAGAATATCCCTCCCAAACCAGCGCCATACATAACACCGCCGCCCGCATAGCCTGGGAGACCATTACCAGCCTGGTTTTTGTAATATGCCACATATCGCTCAGAATCCATTTTGTAAGTGTTGGAATATGGCATTATTTATTTAAAAAACGCCCTGTTTCACGGGTCTGAAGTGTAACTTGGCACTTACCTTCCCTTACGTTTTGATTTTGATCGTCTTTTACCTCTACGGCTGTATCTGTAATGGCTGATTTATTGACCGGTACGTAATGCGCCGTATCTAACACAGACAATTTGTTATTCTCACCATCTATATGTACACATCTCAGTAGTGGGACATGCGCATCGCCAACTGATTGATATTCAATGATATCTGTGTATATATACAAATTGTAGACACCCCCATTTATGTCAGCTTGATGCAGGGTATACATCACAGGTGTGTCTCTACCGTCATAGTCTTCATTAACATGGTTTGCAGATTCTATAGCACCCCCGGGGATTAACCCTAATATAACAGCCAGTTTCCCATAAAAAGTCAGCGATATCTTCAGAGGGGACTTTAGAAATACTTTGTTTTTCACATGATCATAGCCAAGGGTCGCACTAGAGGGTAAAGTCGCATTTATTTCTCTAATCAGAAATAGAACATCATCATAATATCCTGTCTTTAGTGTGTTACGCTGATTTGATATGGCGGGGGCCCCTTGATTGACGCGAATCTTTATCCAATATTTACCAAGAGTGTAATGTTCAGCCACGCCTTCCTCATCATCATATCCCCCCCATGTTTTGACCGGTTGTAACAATATATGCACTTCCTCTGGAAATGTGTGCAATGATTTGGGGTATTCAAATTCGATCAAACCAACCTCCCATTCTCCTTTTAGGTTTATAGTTCTAGCCAGCATGGTTTTATAACTAGAAATAGTATTTTCCGGATAAACAGCTAACGACGCATTGCAGGGGAGTGTCAAGTAAAAACCACCCCCAGACATTGTTTGTTTTTAAATGAATGCGTACACATCTTTGTGTGCATTCAATTTATGGTATCTGCACATCTTTCTCATTTACCCACGTGTTGAATTTTGAAGGCCAACCTATCCACTGGACCAGAACCTTTGCTGATCGGCCTTGTTGCTTTCTGTCCAAAACTTTTTCTATTTTAAACGTCTTGTTCTTAGCCACAGATATTTTTTGCAACTCCTTCTCATAAAAAAACGGATAAAAAAAAGACAGAATAGACAGGCGGATCTCGGGGGATACATGTTTTTATGGTGAAAAACTTGTCTGTGTAGTTTTTCTCATATCCTTTTGCAAAAGGACCCCTCACTTTAGAAATCCTAACTGTGTCACCAATCTTATACAAAATAGCGTCCACCGAGCCTTGGATCCTCTGAGGGTTAATTCTTAAACCACAACGATTCAGTGCTCGAGCTATGATGTGTTTAAGCTCAGATTTAAGCAGATTGTGTCAAAGAAATAGGCTCCGGGTTTAAACAAGCAGGAATGTCTAAGCTGGCTAGGGTGGTCGACCTCACAACCCCAACAGAGTTCTTTCAGCTTCTTGTTGATAAAGTGTTCCAGCAGGAACGCGGTGGTTGCTTTTATAATTTTGAAAACATCAGTGCGCAGGCATCCGTCTATATCATCCCTCTCAACACAGGCTGCAACTTCAGCTATCGTGTCGACACTGCCTTGCGGTGTTGTGAGGAAACTCAGATTGCGATACCCCAGCTCCATGCAGAATTTATCCAGCCAGCCGTTGTCACATGCGTGTGGGAGGGTCTCCATAGGTATAGCACAGTCATCAACCATTGGTGGTGGTAAGATTTCCATAGATGTAGCGTTGTCATCAGGCATTGCTGGCCCACCGCTGGGTTTCTGGGGTGTTGCTGTAACAGCCGGTCGATGATGGGTCTTGAGACATGATGGATCTAAATGTTGTGAGCACACAGATCTTTGTATTTAATGGCTATAATATGTGGGTGTGGATAAGAGACGGTTTGGGCTCTTGAGAACGCCCTGTTCAGGGTGGAACAATTTCACCTTTACAGCGCTGTAGCGATTATACATGTCACACCATCTGAACATCTTTTCAATACATGTAAAAACATCATCGATTATATGGACATCTTTCCACTGAAACAAAAACCACAGGTCATACTGCATATAGTGTTCGGACTCAGGAATAGGCCACACATACTCGTGGATCTTTGTCTTGTCATTGCAGCAAAAAATGTAAACACAGTCAAAAATGTAAACAAATTGTGTGTCAGGACCTATACCATCCCATTCCGCAATGTACAAAGGCTCGTCCCCACAGTCATTCAAATCTCTTCAAACATCAAAAATCAGACAGGGTTCCTGCGGTGTAAAACCATCTTCAACATCCACAGCATAGAGTTTCACAATCCAATTCTCTTTGTCAAACTTGTATCTCCCTACACGATCACCAGACATTGAGAAATCACGACTCACTATATTTGCATCTTCATGGAGAAACTTTGTCAAACTAACTTGTCGTTTTTTCCTTGTTTTTTCCTCAGTTTTAGGAGTTTTTGGACCAACACCAGCCATTGTAACAGGAAGAGATAGTAAACGACTTCTGCGTTTTTACTTTTTACTACATTCTATCCCTATTTAAACACCATTTCAGGATGTACGTAGGGACTTTAGATGTGAAAAAACAGATCAGGAAACCACAAAACCATAAAAAGTCAACACAGACTAAGACATGGGGGGATGAGGAGACCCATTAAAACAGACATCAATCTATTAGTCAACTCATTTGACCAAACTATCAATCAGCAGGAGGTATGGCAGGGGACGCTCGTAAATTCCTAGGTCATAAACCAGACAGTTTGACACAAAGTGTATGATAATACTACTCATATTTTAAAAAACAAATTAAAGAAATTCTATAAAGTCAAAAGTCTGGCATGGGCTTAATTGGTACCGAAGTACCATTTAAGCCCATGTGTGTTCCAAATAAGCCCACAACCACAATTATTGACACAAATATAAAAAAATATTATTTTTTCAGGTAGTAAAAACATTTATTCAGTAACATGTTATACATGTTGTGAACCAATGAACCACCACAAACAGGTTTCTAATTGGCCACTTTCATTTCTTTTAGCTTTCTTTTGTAAAGACTTTCAATTGCAAAAAGCTACATAACAAAAAGCACTTCGCAGTATGTGATTTGCTATGTAGTCTAGTTAATGATGTCAGGGAGATATAAGAATAGCAAAGTCACTGAATTACAGAAAAAATGTACCAAACATCATACTTTCAGCAATTTCCTATTTAAATACATTAGATGGGCTTAAATGGTTCTACAGTGATTACTGAGGAAATAAAGACATTTTCACACCAAAATAAAAAAAGATATATTTTTATTATGTTAGGAACATACAGTATTATGCTTTTTACTTGATTTCATAGTTATTCTTTTTATGTCCCATCTTCAGAATTTTTGAAGTTGTTCTTATACAAAGTTTGCATATGCTATCTGCTTTTTGGGTCACAGTACCACCAAATAGTTCAAAAAATAGTTCAGAACAACTTCATAATGCACAAAAAACAAATCATTAATCTCTTAAATTACATAATATGGATGTACTTCGCAAATTAATTGTTGAAAATAGTTGTGAGATGATATTTTCTGAGGGGTCCCAAAACACCAAAGTTTTGAGGCAATTTAAAGTGAGCCCCCTTGAGACAGCATGAATATGGCTGGGCTTAACTCAACAATTACAAATGTGATTGGTGTTCAACAAATACTGACTTGTTAGTAAGAAGTTGTTGGATTTATAAAATAATAAGTAACACAAGACAAGACCCTCTTTTTTATAGTGGGCAAGTGGGCTCAAATGGTGCCTGGGCTTAATGGGTACACTTACCCTTAACGGCAACAATGTTGACACTGTCATCATTCAAAAATGATATAAACGGTTTATGCGGGCAGAAAAAAGGCCTTTTTCTATTATAAATCACTAGGCTATATCAGTAATATATATGGGCTGATTGAAAATAAAAACATTTTATAAAAACACCATCACTTTAACTTGGTTTCATAGTTATTCTTTTTATGTCCCATCTTCAGAATGTTTGAAGTTGTTCTCATACAAAGTTTGCATATGCTATCTGCTTTTTGGGTCACTGTAACATTTAAGGCCACCTTGAAAAAAACACAATTTTTGAAAATATTTAACTCACTCAAACCATTTATTGTGCTTTAATTGATATATTGATGTGAAATGCATCAGAAAACATTTAGTTCATACACTTAATATTTTTAATACTCCAGCTGTGTTGTGCATATCATGACGACTGATTTGACCTTGTGATTTGTTCGCTATGCCAATTAGCAAAACTCATCTTTCTAAATAAAACCAAATAGATCAAATTAACTAAGAACAACTTCATAATGCACAAAAAACAAATCATTAATCTTTTAAATGACATAATATGGATGTACTTTGCAAATGAATGGTTGAAAATAGTTGTGAGATGATTTTTTTCTGAGGGGTCCCAAAACCAAAGTTTTGAGGCGACTTAAAGTGAGCCTCTTTGAGACAGCATAAATATGGTTGGGCTTTACTCAACTCAAACTCATAAATTACAAATGTGATTGGTGTTCAACAAATACTGACATGTTAGTTAGAAGGTTGTCGGATTTTATAAAATAATAAGTAACACAAGACAAGACCCTCTTTTTTTATATTTGAAATCAAAGTTGCAGGTGGGCTCAAATGGTGCCTGGGCTTAATGGGTACACTTACCCTAATTGATTTCATTGCTAGGCACAGCATATCGTTATCATGCATGTTACTTTTTACATATTAGCATTCGGTACGTTTGTCGTAGCTCAGTAAATTAATTATGTTATAAGACGTTTCTTAGTAATTGGCCGAAATGCTGAAGGTGTGCCAATTGGCTTCTGCTTGGTCCTAAGGCAGCCGTTACAGTTAGTTTTTTTACATGTACTACAACTATAAACATATATAGTTATATAAATCGCGCATGTGGTTGGTATGAAATTGGTTGAAATTGTATATTGGGACATTTGATTGACTACAGAAAAAGTGGTTTTGAACATTTGCATTGGTGGATCAAGAGCATTAGGCCAGTTGGGTCTGACCCAGGTGGTGGTGTCGGAAAGCATGTTCACAAATATGAGGTCTGTACATTTAGGTTTAATGTTTACATGTGCATTTATCATTTTGTATCAATCGCCCAATTTGTCAATCGCGTCAAATGTTTTGCATCAAGGAATGCATTGGTGAATTGTGTGGCATTTATTTGTAGGCATGAAATATATTTGTGCATATTTTCACCTCCGCACATACCATACTGTAATTGGCTGTCCATGTAAACTATTTTAAAAGTTATTGTTTTAATAAAAACCCTATAAGATGCACCAAAAGGAGATGCATGGCCCAAACAGCACTGATGGCGCACAAAATAAGATATAAAGAATATTTACTGGATGATTGTAGCCAGCCATAGAAGGCTACAAAATATTGACGGATAACAGAATCTCAGGTAATGTTTTTTCTCTAAGGTCAAATGACAACATTTAAACAAGACCTTTAGCCTATTACACCTAGGCTTACAATAATAATTATATAAATTCATAATAATACTAATAATAATAATGTAGAAAAAGTTAGGCTGTAACAACATTTTGCATCAATTGCTTTGCATTACAGAATAGTGTAAAGTTACAAGAACTATCTTAATTGTCCATCCTCCCACCAAAGTCAAAGTGAACTTTATTGACAATCCGACCATGTACCAGTAATTACACAGAGGATCGAAATTGTGTACACAGAGGATCGAAATTGCGTACACAGAGGATCGAAATTGCGTGAAAATTTCACAACAGTTATGGACGTATATTTTTCTCAGTTCTTCATTGTATATTAATTGGGTAGGGTGGTAAAATGTTTGCCTGCAAAGCTTACGCCTAATTTATTTTAACAATATTTTGACTACATTTGGCTACATTCCACAGTTTTTCACACAAAAGCTGTGCTTATGTTGGTTGCTATGGCAAATCATCACCCCTTGAGGTGTTCTATTTGGCCTGGTAACTTTTCTAATCCAGCTGGATTAAATTCTTTGTTTAGGCTGACTTTGACTGATTTGCAGAGGTGTAAAGAGTACCTGAAACCCATACTTAAGTAAAAGTACAGATACCCTACTGCAAAAATTACTCCGTTACAAGTTACAAGTCACTTATTCCAATACAACATGAGTAAAAGTCCTAAAGTATCATATTCTAACAGTACTTAAGTATTTTACTCATATTAAATGTAGGTTCAAAGATGCAGTCTTAGTCCAAGAAATAGAACCTACAGTCTTAGTCCAAGAAATAACACCAAGAGATATGTAAGTGAAAAACAAGGAACAGTTGATTTGTGAAGTTTTATTTCCTAAAATAGAAATTAATTGAACACCTCAGTATTTCAAGATCAACCCAATAGCCTCTTAAACATGGCAGAATGAAAAACTACAGAAACGTTTTACCAATTTTTAAAGACCTATTACCAATTTTACGATCAGCAACAGGGTGAAGGAGATGATAAGATCTTTGGGGATGGCATGGTTTATTGGGACCCTTGGCCCCCCGGTGGGTAGTGTTGGTTACCCCCCACTCTCTAAGTCATATCCGAGGCTGTTACAATCCAGATAGCTCCTGACCCCCATGTGGCCTCACGACCATGTGCTACAGTTGTGAACTCTGACCTCCTGCATCGTACCACACATGCATTGTGAATGCGACTTCCTGTGTCGAGCACCACGCACACATAGACATAATTAATGCCTAGAGCGGTCATTTAGCACTTTAGTTCATTGCTACAATAAGTGTTGTGTTGTTGTGCAATAAAACCACAGCTCTCTGTCACTTGTATGTGTTTATGGCACACTTATGCCGCGCATAATGTAATTTGTAATGCTAAGTGTCAGTTCAAATGTAGTGGAGTAAAGAGTACAGGTATTCTGTCAAAAATGTAGTTGAGTAGAGAGTAGAAGTTGACGGTTCCCACTAAATGGCCAGAAGGGGGCGGTGTGGGAACCTCGACGTAACAGAAAGCTAACCGCAGCTCGACGTAACCGCAGCTCAGCCACCGCGCAGGTGTTGTCCTGAGGGTGAGCAGGGGGCATGACAGCTGATGTCAGCGAAGTGGCTGGTGTCTGCAAAACAGGGAGGGTGGGTGGGAGCGCCTGCTCCAACCCCAAAATACTAGAATTAGCAGACACCGGAAAGAGCTCACCCTCAGTGCTCTCGCGGTGAGCACAGCTCTCCTCCTCCACAATGTCCACCACCAGCTCGGACATCTGCTCCTGCCCCCGATCTGGTGATGCTTGGTTGGCCTCAGGCACTGGGACCTCCGGAGCGGGTTCGGGCACTGGGACCACCGGAGCGGGCTCGGGCACTGGGAACACCGGAGCGGGCTCCTCTACATCACCCACAGTGAACGCTGAACCACACAGCCAGCAACAACAACCAGTTCATCAAAGTATGTATCTCCACCTCCTTGGTTAATTGCGACTTGATAGGTTCATTAAGTCCAAAACGAAACAGATCTTTAAACAGGCATTCGTCGTAAAGAGTAACCCAATTTATTAATGCACAAAACTGATTAACATAATCCTCCATGGATAAATTACCTTGTCTTAGATGTAACAGTTGATCGAACGGGTCCTCAGAAAAACCGCTGGATCCTGGTGCGGCGAAGTCTTCTGTTACGAAGGGGTCGGAGGCGTACGGATCCATTTGCAGGTTTTTAAAACAATAGTAAACAGGCAAAGGTCAGAAATGGCAAACAGTAATGGCGGAGGCAAACCAGAATCAGAGTCGGAGCACAGGCGAAGTTCGAGGCAGGCAGCAGACAAAGGGATATCCATAATACAGGCAGTGGTCGGGGCAGGCAGCAGACAATAAACGTAATCCAATACACAATCCAAGTCACAGGGCAGGCAGCAAACAATCAGATAATGAAGGACAGACCAGGGTAATAACAGATATCCAAAAACAGATTAAACGGTGGGAAATGTAGTCCAATTAACAGTTCAGGTGACAGTTCCCACTAGTGGCCAGAAGGGGGCGGTGTGGGAACCTCGACGTAACACCTACCTTATTATGTCATGGCACTTTGAAAACTACCAAGCTTACTGTTGCATCCCTCACATTATCTAATGGAAAAGTACCAGAGACCCACAGTTTGTATGTGACCATTCTTTATTGAAACAATCATCTCATTGGTCAAGCTACATATCAGACTATTGATTTAATTCATTATTATACTTTTTAAGTAAATTTCACAATACATTCCCCTCTCTGAGACTTTATCAAGTCTCACCTCTAAACCCTTTGCCCAGAGCGCAGCATCATAAGCCCATCTGTATTTGTTACCTTCTAATGGACCAATAACGGTCCTCCCACTTCCCCTAATGGTTTCATCAGGGTGCTGAGCTCCAGAGGAAGACAGATCCAAACATCTCTCTGGCAAAAATAGTTTATTTCATTCGTAGGCATTCCAGGATACTCTGGCTCAGGATTAATTGATTTGTCTGTCATACATTACTTTGCACAGCAGGTGTCACTAGTGAGAACAATTCAATGAGGCTTCGGGTAATGAACCTTTTGGTGAACCTTTGGGCTGGAAAGCCCCATTGGTTCATGAAGCCTCATTTTGCCATCACTACAAATTACACCTTTACCTTTACAAACCGATCAACAACAGTCAATAACTTACGAGCATATCTTTCTCCAAGGCAATGACCGTTCGCGAGCTGAACTGAATCCGTTGCTGCATGTTGCTAAATAAACTGCGTATATACGGAAGAGTAATATAACTGCAATACTAAAAATGTCCTGTAGGTGTCAGCCATATACCATGACCATGCAATGGGCAGAACAGCTGTATTATTTGGAATATAAGTACAACAGTCAGTTCCAAACATTACACAAACTCCTCCTTTTTCGGCTAAAAGCCATTTTAATGCTTGTCTGTTCTGCCATGCCATTTCGCTCGTAGGACCCAATTGTTCTCCCAAAGCCTTTAATGCATCATCAGTGTAATTAATGAATCTCTGCTGATTATAGTAAATATAATTAATCCACTCTGTTCCAAATTCTTATTTGGGGTTATCCATAAAAGTATAGACACAAATCCAGATTTTATTTCATTTCTGGCCTTATATTGTTCTAGTACTCCTCTTGGTTGGCCAATTGAATCTATATATACATTTGGATCAGTTTTATATGCTCTATTTAGAGTTTTAGAGAGCTCTTTTGAGTGGACTGTTCCCCTTGATTAAAGTCCCCTTAATCATTGTAACACCTTGTAACAATCTTACTCTAGCACAAATGCCTTTCCAACCTTTTTTAAGGTTGCCCATGATCTTTTTCCCCCACATATCCAAAAGTAGTCTGCTACTGCTTCTGATTGTTCTTCCATAGTGTTAATTAGGGGAAAACTAATAGTTGCCTCAGTGCAATTGTCTTTGACCTGCACAATTGTTATGTTTGTCTTTACAGTGGCTGTGGCATATATTAAGCTAAATGATTTGAGCACTCCCGATTCATAGTACATATCTTGGTTCAAATGGCAAATTATAACACAGTTTCCTTAAAATTCTCCCAAATTACGATTCCCCTTTGATTTGTTAAAACACTCATATTCTAATGCACGATCAATTACATAGGCAACAGGGGCTTGAGATCAATTCTTATATTTAATTGTTTAAATTCATCGCCCCACCCTTTTGTGGAAGTCTCTATTTCCTAACATAGTTATGCATTCTGCTGGGCAGTAGGGGTATACTTTTCCAGGAACATTCTCACAATATTGTGAGTAAAATTTGAGCCAATCATTGTGGTATGCTGCATCTAATAACCCTTTATTTTGTATGTACGATTCCATGTCATAAATTTAAGTGTCATTTTCATCATTATAATCCTATTTTGACCCTTTATTTATGTGTTTGTTTGCATAAATACCTGGGGCCCATTTCAGAAAGGTGGTTAAGTGAAAACTCTGAGTATGGAGTTTTGGTTCAGAAACGGAGATAACTCAAACCCGAGAATGCAGGGTAAGTCAAGCCAGTTTCTGAAAGAGAGTTAACCTATACTCCGAGTCAGGTACCGTGGTAACTTACTCTGTGAAGCTAACCTGGTCGGGAGCAGGTTTTCTTCATTAAACCCGGAGTTTCTTTCGGTCTCCTCCCCTTTTTTCCGCCAACCCTTCAATCACAGGTGGAGCCACGAGCCACGAGTATTTATAACATATTTAATGTTCTGTTTAAATATTTCATTCATTATTTTGGTACATTCATTCATTGCACATATTTCCGTCTTGCAGTCTGTTTAAAAGTGAAAATGGGATGTCCTTTCATAAAGATCCTGTAGACGAGGAGGCTGCATTAATTCGCAGAGAGTTACATTTACACCGATAGAGGATTTTGCGTCTCCAAGTGGATTTTTTTGTCATATCCTGATGCATTTTTTTATTTGAGCGATACAGTTTTTCTACAGAGTAAATTAAATATACGATATACGGATTGTAACTTGCCT
>JAZGTK010020871.1:0-10825 GCA_036877625.1 Ambastaia sidthimunki
ATATATTTACAATTATAAAAATGTGTGAATCTTAAAAATGAATCTGAAGTTTGAAGAAGTATTTCAGATTCAAAGATCTTTCTGTGGTTATTTTGCAGGTGCTGATGTCGCTCAGACCCAGCAGTGGGGTAGACAGAAATTTTATACGTTTATTTTACCATTCGTAATCCAGAATAAATAATCAAATGATGTATTGCACACTGTGTGTCTGCTGTGTGTTGTGTTTTAGATGCAGGGAGGGGTTTGAACTCAGAGCTGTGTGTTCTTTCCCCGCAGGAAGAATTATGCAATATGCATTCGTCTTTCGTTTCCTCTCAAGGTCATTATGATGTCACTTCAGTGACGTTACGGTGATTATTGGTGTGTTTTGAACATAAGCGTGTGAATATCAGACTTCACACACATTGTCTTCTGATCTTCTCTAACTCATCTGTCTCTGCTTTGTCACGTTTGCTGATGTTCTTGTGGCTGCAGACGGCTTTGAGCTCTTCTCTCAGCTGCGCTTGTCACAGCTAGTTAGTCTCAGTCGCTCGCGTTCAGCACGGCTACGCAACCGCTGTCTGGCGAGAGGGAGAAATTTACTGTCTGACCTCTGCATCAAAATCCACATTTCTGCCTTTATCACTCCAGGTGGAATTTGTTCTGAAATTTGCTTTGAGAATGGCATCTTTTTAAGCAAACGTTTTAGGGGTAAAATGTACTGGCTAGGTTAGGAACAAGACTAGCTACAGGGAAAAGATACTGGGCCCAAAATCTGCAGGCCACTTAACAGTACAGTAGTGCAGATGTGAGGGGCCCAGAGCAATAAACAGTCAGGGGGTCCAGCTGAGGCCCTTGAATGAGATAAACTGACCCTAGATCAGAGTCTACATTTTTTTGCCTGTTGATTCCCTAGCAACACCCTAGAAACCATCAAAACCACTGGTAACCACAGCAGCTGGATTACCATTGAGTTTATAATCTTCAATCTGTAATCATCATAACCCTCATTTATTTCGATTCACGATTACGATGAATTTAATCATATTTGCGTCTTGATGTTTCCTCACAGAGTCAGATGTTGCGGACTTCAACGGCAAAAGCTCTCTGCTGTATCGCTTCAATCAGAAGTCCACCAGCACGGTTAAAGACGTGATCTCGCTTCGCTTCAAGAGTCAGCGTGAGGACGGGGTCCTCGTGCACGGGGAGGGCCAACGGGGCGACTACATCACTCTGGAGCTACACAAGGGCAAGCTAGCTTTACACATTAATCTTGGTGAGGAGCTATTTTTTGTAGCTATTTAAAAAGTGTTGTATTGCTTCGTAAGACGTGTTTATTTTTATTGTGTTTTAATCCAAGTTTAAACCTGCGAGGCTCAACTTCTAATCTCAACTTTGTCAAGAATCTATACTTCAAAAATACTTTGAAAGTCGTCGCACATGAGCACTGTCGCGTACTATGACTTGAGATGCTAATTCTTCTCACGTACCGTTTTTGTCGATTGTGTACCGTAAACACAGTTGAACTCTTACGAGATTAGCAGTGTTTATATTTTTTAGTTTTTATAGAGCGTATCTGTCGTTGATGAAACTTGAAATATTTACCTATACGATCGTGACGCTGTACCACAATCACACGAGAGGCGGTTGTGAAACAACGATTCGATGAAGAGACTGAATCTGTCGCTAGCTGTCGAGATGAGCTGGTTTATAGTAACAGTCTCATATTTCATTAACTCCAGCAGTCAGATTAATTATGTGGGTATGTTACGATAGGAGCGCGGTGAGTTCTGATACTGAAGTACACTGAGATCCGATTATGATGCCTTTTATCAGGACAATGTTTTTCTGTTTCATTAGCATAAACAAAGTCTTGCGACATTTTAATGACAGCTAAGCACATTTAACCTCTAAATTCACATTTGCATAATGCGTTTACTTACGAGTTGTATGCAATTCTCAGTAATTATTCTGGTTACTTTACAAGTCGTTTTTATTGTACTGTTGAATATTTCTGTTTTGTTTAAATCTGCATAAAAGGCACTACATCAAATATTAACAAGATGTTTAGATGCTACAATTATAAATGTATAACGGCAAATACCAGTTCTAAACTTCTACTGTACAATACTGTGTAATTTTATTTCAATCTGATTTTCTTTCTCACGAGACGACGCCAAAACACGCACAAGCAGCGGCCGTGTGTCTGTGTTTCTGGGCAGCTTATTGGACGACCAGCACTGGCACTCTGTCCTGATTGAGCGATTTAACAAACAGATCAACTTCACCGTGGACAGACTAACCAAACGAGTGAGAACAGGCGGCCTGGACGACTCGCTGGAGGTGGATTACGAGGTGAGAATGTTTTTGATTGCTTACGTTTAAAATATTTCCCACCTCACTGTATGTCTAGAGATTCAGTCTGAGACCTGTTTACAGTATTAGCATGTTTGTTACCTCTAGCATGATGGTTTTAAGATGGTTACATGGTGATCATAGTTAACTAATTTTGATTTATGTTATTTCTGTTTCTTTCTTTTCACAAAGCTCAGCTTCGGAGGCATCCCTCTACCCGGAAAACCAGGCACGTTTCTCCGGAAGAACTTCCATGGATGTATGGAAAACCTGTATTACAATGGAGTCAACGTCATTGACTTGGCCAAAAGACGCAAACCTCAGATCTACAGTGTGGTACGAACGTTTATTTTACATTTGAGTTTTGTTTTCTATTAGTTTTCACCTGCGTTTTTCAATAAATGCGTCTCAGCAAGATGCCGCGTTGTAAACAAAACGCGGTGTCAAAATTTTTATTTTTACAATTTTGGAGTCGTAAACTGTAGAACCACGAGGGAGCCTTTTGAAGTAGGTTCTTGTGGTTTTATCCACATTATTTCCACCAAGCAGAGTGTCTTGTCATTAAAATATCTTTTACAAGGTGAGCAATCGGTTTCCAAGGGCTGTCCGGGGGTTTGGATTACGCCTCATTAGCGATTCGCTGACGAATGCCTCATGAAAGGATCTGGTACCTCGCGAGAGGTCTGAGGACTAAATTACAGTCATTTTGAAATGAAAGAGATTTTAATGAGGGGGACGGCTTAGCCTAACGACTCAGTTCTGTTATCTGAATACACCAGATGTGTTCTGCTTAAACGTCCACATTATTGCATATTGTTTAGAATGTACCGCTATGTTTTCCATAAATATACAGTATATAATATAACTGTATATTAAAGCAATCAACTGAGAGGTGTTAGCTGTGGAAGGTTGTAAGAATGTTTCCCTAACGTTTTTACTGAGGAACAAAAACAATAAAAAAGGTTTCTAAGAACGTTGGCAAGGTCCAGTTTTTTAACGTTATTGCTTGGTTGTAAGAATGTTTTTTTATATCTGTTAGCGTAACCAGGTATAAAAGGCATTTTTCCAATAATAGCAGTTTGTCCTAATTTGCTGATAATAACAGTATGATACGATAGTAAACGGTAAACCCACATCTTGCTTGATTGTGTTGCATTTTCACAGCTCACAGGCTCAAAAAATTGCAATAGTTTCTAAATAAAGTAACATTCTTACGGTCTCATTGTTATCGTCGTTTTCCTGCTGTGATCGTGTGTAATAGCTGCTCGTCCGCAGTCGACCGCAGGTAAGCAGCTAATCGCTTCTGCCATCAATCCGGCCCGCATGCTGAATTTTGTGTATTTTAATGGGCCAGACAGGAGTTCAGTGAGTCCGTGCTGCTAATGACTGAGAGACCCAAGCCCCACTTAGTCCCGGCCACCCTCCGAGACTTTCACAGCGGACGCCACCTCTCGCTCCCTCTCTCTCAATTACGCGGGGGTTTTTTCGGCTAGGCAAAAGCACGAACTCCTAAGGGGCCTTTGGAGCCCAATTAGGTCCAGGCAATGAGGCATTGTGTCTCTGGTGTAACTCGTGACATCATAGACGGACTTCAGTGTATCAGAAATGCAGCGTGGGATACGCTGGGTGATGGAAGTCTACAGTGTTTTTATATCCGTGAGTTTATACAGAATATATCTCAATCAGTTTGTTTAAATCAGGGTCCAGAGTTTCTCAGACACATTAATGTGGCAAACCACTGTGAATAAATTAAATGTAAATGTGGTTTGTACCTGTACAGGAGGGTGTTACCACAAACATGGAGTAAAAGAAGATATTTTGAGAAATGTCTCAGTGGTTTTGGGTCTGTGCCATGGAAGTCAATGGGTGAACTGTTTTTTGGTCACCGACGTACTTCAAAATATCTTCTTTTGTGTTCCTCGAAGCATAAAATTATCCCACAGGTTTGGAATGACATAAGAGTGAGTACATTTTCATTTTTGGATAAATTATCCTTTTCATTTTTTCCCCAGGGGAACGTGAGCTTCACCTGCTCGGAGCCTCAGCTGGTTTCCGTCACCTTCCTCAGTGCCAGCAGCAGTTTCCTGTCACTTCCTGTGGACGGCGTGACGGACGGAGACGGGGAGCGACTGACGGTCACGTTCCAGTTCAGAACGTGGAACAGAGAGGGAATGTTACTGTCCAGCTGGCTGAGGAGAGAAACTGAGAGACTGGTGTTGATGCTGGTTAACGGTCAGCTGAGACTGACACACCACAGATCAGCTCAGCAGAGCTCTGATGTAGTTGTTGGTAAGACTAACCTGATTTAGAGATTTATGTTTATAACACAGCGATTTGCAAGCGGGACCAAAAAATATTGTTTGTCTTAAACAACAAGTCTTGTTATCTTAAACAATTTTGCTCCTCTAGTAAATTAATCTTGTTAGGATGTTTTTAAGGAAACTGTTTTGTAGTGTGTGGACAGCCGTTAGTCTCCAGTTTTTCTAATAAGCTCATATTTGTGAAACAATAGATACTCGAGTTTCCCCGAGGATAAATATATTTACATAAGGTTTTCGTTTGTGTTCTTTATTTGCATCTTTTCCAAACAAGCCTGCACAGAAAACTCAAAACTCACACATTTCCTCTCAAAACCTTCAGTGAGAATTCAAGCAGATTTTTAGTTGTAAAACACTTCTTGGCAGCGCACCTGCGTTGACGAGATTTTGGATGGTGCCTGGCAGGTTGCCGACACCAAACCGAATCTTTGCACGTTCCTCTCCGGTTAGAATATTCCAGCGGGTTGACATATGCAGATGAACTCGTCAGGCTCCGGCGCACAGATCCCAGATCTGTCATTCAGCCGGTTTGATTAATGCACACGCTGAGACGTAACGCTGTCCTGCTTGCGTCTGTCAGGTCAGGATCTGAGTGACGGCCAGTGGCACGCGGTGTCCGTCAGCGTGGACGGACTGCAGGTGTCTCTTGCGGTGGATGACATGCCGGCGACCGGCATGCAGCTGAACGAGGGAGCGCAGCCGGGAAAGAACGTGCTCATTGGAGGTGGGTGCTGGTTTTGTAACGAAAGCATTGGATGAGGAAATGAGGTGAAGAGCATCATTGAATTGTGGAGGCTGTTATTTACAGATATTCACCTCTGTGGTTGTGTTACTTTCATATAGAATGTATATAAAAATAGTTACTTGCTGATGAAACATTTTTTAATACTTTTTATTTAAACTTCGTGGTTTTGTGTTGTTTTGTTTTTACACATGTGGCTGAATTTAAAAGAGAAGTTCTTTATATAAATGTCAGTGTATTGAAGTTTGTGAAATGACTGTCTGTTTTGTCTATTGTAAAAACAGGTTGCCCACCGACGTTAGCCAATCAGGGATGTCGGAATCCAACAGTGACCTATCAGGGCTGCATACGCTCTGTTGTCATAAACAATCAGTCAATCAACTTGTACCTGGTGCAGCAAGGGCTGCTGGGAAACTACAGCAAGCTCCAGTTTGATATCTGTGGCATTCGTGACCGGTGTGTATGCATTAGCTAATCTTTTTGATATGCTAATGATAACTACGTGTTTAAATAAACGATTGTTGTTCACTCATTACCAGATAATGAGTCACACAAACAAGCGTGGTTTCGAAACGCGTGTTAAAATCCACAACGGTGATTTGCAAACTAATTGGTATTCACGTTTTTTAGCATGAAACTTCAGATGTGGAAAAATGTTTTGCACCTTGCCCAAGAGAGCCAGTAGTTGTTGTGATGTTTCTGTGAATAACAAACAAACCTTGTACGACTGAAGTTTGTTTAATGCTGGTGTATTACCAGTGAGCGCAAAAGCCGTGGGCAAAGTTTTAAAGAGCATCTAACAAGGACGTAACCTTTGTCCTGTGTTTGAAATACTGCATTCAGTTTGATTTAATTAGCAATATGGAAATACTGTGTGTGTGTGTTTGGCCAGCGAACATCTTACTGTTGATACTCTGTGTGTATGTGTGTGTGTGTGTGTGTGTGTGTGTGTGTGCGCACTCAACATTGTTGTTTTCAGCGTGAAGGATGTAATGACAGATTTGAATGAATGGAGGGACTGATGAGGCGGTTTCTTCATTATCTCTCCATCACTCTCTAGCGTGGCCTGTTTTCACAGTCTACTGTACAGACACGTGTGTGTGCATGACTGAATGATAAACAGAGAGGAATAAAACATTAGAATTACAGTGTAAGAGAGACTGAAAGACACAGAGAGAACGAATGAGTGAGAGAATGAGAGAAAATAAACGAGAGAGAAAATGAACAAATGAAAGACATTGATCAAAATATTGAGAAAAAATAAAATAGACAAAAACAAGCAAAATAGAAAAAGCAAATGAAAAGAGAGAAGTAACAAAAGCAAGAGAGAAAGACGAGAAAGAACAAGGGAGGGGAGATGGTAGTGTAAAAGCGGGCGATGGTTTTGTTTGGGTGGGAGTTATAGACAGTCAGGAGAGCTGTGAAAGATGGTAAACTCTCTCTCTGTCAGTCTCTGCAGGTCTCTGGCAGCGTGTGCTACATTCTTCCTGAAGCTAACACTCAGTGCTGGCACCGGACGGCTGGCAGGGCCGGTGTGGGGATGATTTGTGATTTTAACTCTGCCAACATGCTGCTAGCACTCCAGGGGGAAAAGCCCCTTCCAGACGCGTCTCGCGGCCCCCTCGCTCTGATGCCAGCTTGTCTAACCGTAGGATCGCAGAACTAAAAACTGACCCAGACTGTGTTGTGACAGGGTTAATTGTACTGAGCAAACCTCGCTGGCTCTTACAGTAACCCCCGTTTAATTAAACATACAGTGTGAAGTAAAACATTTAGGTTTGGATCAACACATTTGCTTAAAATGTGAGATCCGTGACATCCCTTTCTCACTCATTTGACAGGAAAAATGTTTTTTGTGTAAGTGAAAATTTTAGCCTTGCCAAGATAGCTAACTAGTTCAAAAGTGCAGGACTCAAGCTCAGATCTGATTGGTCGGTGAGTAGCACCTTAAATAATGACGTTATAGTGATAGTACTTTCTGATTGGTTGATTATATGATTTTAATATATGTCTAACATTTAAAAAATGTTCTACTAATGTTACTACAAGAATGTTTTTTGGTTACTTTAAGGAACTTTTGGAGAATGCTAGCTAACGTTTTGAGAACGGTCCATGTTAGCTGGTTTGAAGTGAAGGTTTATTCTGATTGGTCGGTGAGCTGCACCCAGATCAGAGGGGTTTTGTACTGACGTGATGATATTAAACATTGTCATTATGACTATCAATCTGCAGAAACTAAAGTGATTTGAGGAGAGAATGACACAACAATGTCATCAGAGAGTCACATGAGACTTCCAGACCACGACTGCGGCACAGAGCTGCAGAATATGTGCCTCTGTTTTCAGCTCAATAAAACCTTTCAGCCGCAGTAAATGAAGATAACTGACGCCTTTGGATTTTGGCTGTCCTCTAGATCAGTGAGCGAGTACCAAAAACTCCAGTGACCTTCATCCTAACTGTCCCAAATCATTCATGGAGACCCAGCCTAGCCTACTTTACCTCAGACGCTTTTTGGCTATCGCTGTCTTTCCTTCTCACTCTGTATCTAGCGATCTCGTTTTTGTCCAGTGTGTGTGTCTTTATCAAACTGTGTAAACTATAGTTTGGACCTAATGTCCCGTCCTCGCTGACTCTGTCGTTTGATACAGCCAAGCAGATCGATAGAGAAATTTGGACAGCAGCCGCTGGGCCAAGACGTCTCTTTTCCTGCCAACAATTCCCCTCCCGTCCTAAACATCGCCCGTGGGGACAAACCGATTTGTGGGTGGAAATATGTTGCAATCCAATGTGAATCATTTTTACCCATAATGCTTTGCTGTTCGTGAGGTGCTTACCAGAATGAAGACTGAAATGAGAGAGTAATCTTTAATCACTGTCACTCTGGCTGAATGAACATTCACAACACAGCACTTAAGATTTTGTATTCTCGGCCCTTTGTGTAACCTTAACCTTTGTGTACCAAACACTTTTTTGTTTGAACGAACGACTGGAGATCTTTTCTCATCACACTGTGAAGAAGAGTTATTTATCTCAATAAAATCTGACAGCTGTTTTCTGGCACTCATTATGTTTTCTGTCTTCTGTAAATTCATCGTTGTAGCAATCCGTGGCAAGGTTCCTCGAAGTTCTTCTCCACATCTCTGTGGGTATTAATGTTTAGTTCAGCGTGTGGTTAGTTCAGTTTTCTTCTAATGATGGAAAGAAATTCAACATTAACATCTTGCAGATTCAACAGGGGTTGTAATTTTACAGCAAACCCGGACGGGTCTGTTGGATTGTATTTTAACGAGGGAGCACAACGTGTTGTCGTTTTAATTCGCATTTTTACACGCAGGTATTTAGCATATGTTTTGCATTAAATCGGCTCTGGTTTTCAAAGCATCAGTGCGTTTGTATATTATGTTTCTGAGAACATTTCAGGTTTCCTTTTGAAGTTGTTTGTGTGTCGCTGAGGATTCATTAAACAGTTTTGGCGAGTAGTTAGTAGTTAGTTTACCTGATGATGAGGGAGATTAAACAATAAATACCTCATCTGTTACGAGTAACTAAATTCGTTTTGGAAGTAGCTTCTTTACATTGCAATCTTTCAAAACCGATTTCATTCTAGAGCGTGAATTCAACCTGACTATCTGTTTCCTAACAGTCACTTCCTGTTTATTGATCGATCTTACATCACATCCTGTGAGTTTGAGATGCATCACTGCTTGCTTTTGTAGCGCATGTGATTCGTGTGAATCTTTTGCTACTCGTGTTGTGAATGTTCTGGGCCTGAAGATGGATCTTGTTTTTCCTCAGGTGTCTTCCCAACTACTGCGAGCACGACGGCGAGTGTTCTCAGTCCTGGAACATGTTCTTCTGTGACTGCTCTGGAACCGGCTACACGGGGGCGACCTGTCACAACTGTGAGTTTACAGCCTTCACAATTAAACATCAACAGATGTAACAAATGACAGCCAATGAGAGCATTCCCAACTAACACATTTAGGTTGTAAGAACATTTCCCTAACATTTCCATTTAAGTAACAAAACATCCAGTTTTTAGCCACTGTATTAATGTTATTGCTTGGTTATGAGAACGTTACTCGAACATTTTGTTAATTCTGTAAATTTTTGATACTTTCCACTAACAATTTAAACTTTTTGATACAAGTGATATATAAAGTTTAAAAAGCATTCTACTAACGTTACTGCAAGAACGTTTGTAATAACTTCTAGTTTAAGGAATTTAAGCCATGACTGAGCTGTTGTTGCTTTTTTCCGGTCAGCCATCTTTGAACCGTCATGTGAGGCCCACAGGCTGACAGGAAGTGCCTCTGGCTTCTTCTCCATCGACCCTGACGGAAGTGGACCGCTCAGATCCTCCGTGGTCTACTGCAACATTACTGGTGAGATTCCTGTGAAATCACCCTGAATACTAAAGGTGTCGGATAAAAATAGATTCATTTACATACTGTATTTATATATGGAGTGTTTTCACAATCTGTGTTTAGCTACGTTTAGCTTTATTTTTGAGACAGCTAGTGCCGTTTAGTAACAAATTAAGACAACGATTTATTTTAATTTGCCGTAAAACTATAATTTAATGTGATATATGTTGCATATTGTGCCAAAAAGAAGAATTTGTGACATTATTTTGTAGTTTTATTACACTTCTAAATGTTTTCTTTTATGTTGCATATACCTCTACCATGACAAACGATTTTGCTCTCATTATATTTTGATGTGTAATTTTAATTTATGTTGATGAAATCAACAGATTTTTTGAAGATTTTTAAAAAAAGTTTCATATAGCAAAAAATTGTTCTGTGGCTGTGTGGTGCTTTTAAAACACGGCACTAGTTTAGGACAGCAGAAGTGTTTGAAAACCTGTTTGGAAACGGTCATTATTTTTGCACTCGCTGTTAATGATGCAGAGCGACACGCGGGACCTGCGAGTCTATATTTTGGGTTATTTTCAGTTTGGGAGTTCTTTAACGTACAAAGTTGTTGAATTGTTAAAATGAAGTTTTGGCCTGGGGGAAATTTCCCAAAGCCACACAGAGGCCAAATCATTAATCAGAGGCTGAACTCGTCCAGTCGCTGATGGATTTCATGGTCCGTGCCAGCGCTGTGTCCAGGGAGACGGGACTGGGTCTGTTTCGCTGGACTGTTACACATGCTGTTTTTCTCTGAAATATATCCCACACAATTGTGATAAAGCATCACTCTCTCTCTCTCACACTTGTTTACTGGTGCTGGCGACTTCGGCCAACTTCAATTAGCAACGCAGCACGAAATGTAAATTACTGCGTTTGGGTTTAAGTGGCCACTGGCTGGGTAAACAAAACCCCCCGTCGGGTGTTTACAGGGTAAATGAAGGCTGACGTCAGTCGTGCAGGTTCGCATAAGTCTTGCTGCGTGGTTTTATTCTATATAACGCTAACTAAAGCCG
>JAZGTK010020872.1:0-10825 GCA_036877625.1 Ambastaia sidthimunki
GAGTGTTTTAATGGGGGTTTCACTCACCCTCTCCCTCTCCATATCTGGCGCTGTGCGCCCACGTAATGCCGCTTTGGAAACCCAGTTCCCTGCACACCACGTTAGCGAGTTTAATGTCGACCTCGTCGTCACACACGGTCCCCCACGTCCCGTTGTGCAGGACCTCCACCCGTCCCTCGTTTTCTCCGTGACCGTTACCTGCCAGACGCACCTTGGCAGCGGGAGCGCGCGCCGACCGGCCCGGCGATCCTGGCCGCGCGTACGCGCACACGAACAGGAGCGCACAGAGGAGCGCGCACGGTGAGCAGACGGCCGGAGTCATGGCTGAGCGCAGGTGAAACTTCTGAAACAACAGTGACCCGTTACTACATTTACTTAAATTATACAGAAAACATGTCTAAATTACACAGTGATGCTTTACATTATCCTGCTGAAACTAGATGATAAAAACAGCTTTAAACTTTCTCAAATTCTGTAATTTAAGTTATTGACTTTTACAATAACAACATACTCTACATTTTACAGACATTAAGAAGCCCCCTTGTGACATTAGGTAGTAACGTAATTAAAAAAATGCAAAGCTAAAATTTGTATTTGGGTTTGTAGTGAATATTTAGATATGGTCTTGAAAACTTGTGTGCAAAACTAATTTCGCTAATATATGATGGTTTGAGGTTCTGATGTTTTTTTTTTTTAAGTTCTGATTTGAAAAAACAAGCAGTGCAAATTAAAAGACACAAGAATCCTTTCAAATAACATGTACCATGTTTCTAAACAACAAACTGACAACTACAGAGCTATTATTTCTCCACTCAACATGTAATTAGAAGTACAAACAAATCCTCTTATATCAGACTAATTCATCCCCAGCCAGTGGCCTTAAGAGTAAATCACATATCAATTAATAAATCCCACTAAACACAGAAATCATGGCTGTGACTCCTGCAAGACAGACTGAGATGTTTAGTTTTATGGTGAGGAACTCAGATGCACCAAAGATTTAAAAGTCCAAATTTCACTCACCTGGAAGCCACGCGCAAGTCAAGTCTGCCACAGACTGGAGGAAAATGAATGAAGTGTTGAACATTTACTCATGTCTCATTCTCCCTCTCTCTCTCTCTCTCTCTCTCTCTCCATCACTTCTACATCCCTCCCACAGATGTCTGTCTTTATCTCAATTTCACATCAACACATTTCCAACAGAATTCCAATAGAACATTTCACTCAGTTCACTCTACATTTTAAGACAAGACAAAAGAAAACAATAAATATTAATAACTGGTTTAAGCAATGCAGGAAATTTTGCCTGTATCTCAGTTAAGTTGCTTTTGAACAAAGATACAGAACAATTCAAATAACTAACATGATATAAAGTATTTGTATTTTTCTGTTGTTGTTAATATTTGTTAACATGTTTGTTTGCTTAGGCAAACAAGATTCATCTACAAACAATTTTTGCATGAAACAATTTTCAGTTTATTTGTTGCAGTATTTGCAGTATCACACGCTTACACAACTTCTTGTGAGTGGTTTTGTAACGTGACCGAGAGGAAGATCTTAACTTCTGAATAACTCCACATGTCCGAGTTCCAAGTAACTAAAAGCGGCACCATAACCACATAGTAGATGTTTCTTTACTGAGGTGACCACAAACCTCACTCCCAAAAAAGAAAGACATCCTTCTCCTTAAACCACAGTGAGGATTGTCCTAAACATCGCTGAACATTTTACCTCATCTATATAGTCTTATATTGAGCTCCTCACTGGTTTTGGTCCTTCTAAAGATAAAACAAATGGCACCAGGCTGCTCTTTGCTTTTAATTTTTACGCTTGTTTTATGTTTACATCTGCGGGAGATTCATGAGAGAAAAGCTTGTGACAGAATTAGTACATTTTGTTGATGGTGTATTTCGGTTTTAACACCTCAGAAGAACCGTTTTAGATGCACAGGCATATTTCTGGCAATCAAATACCCTCACTGTAAGTTAAGGTGGGCCGCAGGTCAACAGTAATTTTCATAACTCCCATGCACCAATGTGGAAACAATTGAGAGAAAAATTATAAAACGCTGGGAATGCTTTACCACCTTCCCTTCACATTTTTGCTGTCAGTTGAAAAACTAGCAATTTACTCACGTTTGTGCCAATGTTGGCGTGACTGTGTGCTTAAATACAGGCCCCTCCCACTGGACAAACCAAGACAGGAAGTGGAGGGGTCCTGTTAAAGCAACTAATCAAAGAGAAATCTCACCCGATGAATGAAGAGAGAGAAAGATGGAGCCAGAAATATACATTCAGCACCCCAAATCAACAGAAATGCCATGGTAACTACCCATAAACATATATTATGTGACTTGTGTGGCATATACCCACTCATTTTGTTAACTTCACATCCCTTATGATTATTTTATACATCTTAGAATAAAATCAAAGTCATTAAAGCTTTAAAATAATACAAATGGAGAATAGGAAAAAAATACAAATATTAAAAAAATTATATATATTTTAGCTTCTTCAAAGTAGCACGCCTGCCTAGATTACTGCCTTAGATATAATCATTCTTTAAACCAACTTTATGAGGTGCTTTTTAAACTGTGTTTCAATGAGTTCTTATGTTTTTAGGACACTATCTGGTCTAACTCACATTATATTTGTTTGCAAAACAAATATGCTTCAAGATGACTTAAAATGATTTAAAATAAGACAAACCAAGCATTTAAATAAGACCAAAACAATCAATATATTTCTTAAGGTTTGGTTATTTTTATGACAAATATACATCTTTCTGGGTATGCCGACCTCAAACACGTTCTCGAGTAGAAATTGTGTGTTAAGGAGGTTCTGTGTCACCCATCGCTAAGAACATAGAAAGCGCATCATTAGAAACTAAAGATGGTTCCTCAGACTGATAGCTGTAGACAACCAGACCTCACTGGCTGTGTGTATGTGTGTAAGGCAGGCACTGGCTCTTAAGAGACGCTGCTGTGGTGGGGCGCTGCTTCAAAACTCTGTAATTACCCACGAGTCCCGGCTCTGCCCAAAGCCACAGTTTGCGGTGGCATGAAATAAATACATGCTCTTCAACAATAAACAACTGCCTTTTCAAATTATAGCACCTCCTCCGGTTTACCCCCACTGTCACCTCCCGTTTTCCCTCTCAGGCCCGAGTCGTGACTTTCGTAACGTTCGCTGTTTTAGAACAGCCTCACGGGTTAATGAGGGGCACCACCGTCTGAGAGATACTGCTAGTTTTTACAGAGCGCAACGGTCCTCTGTTAAACAGTCAAAACTGTGAATCACAATATTGTTGCAGTGTCAACACCAGAGCAAGACTTTGTGCATTCGTGTAGAACAGAGAAAGAAAAATAAGAAATAATACCCATAGAAAAGTCAAGTCACAAATGAGACCGTAAATACCTTTTGTCTCTCTATCGCCATCTGTGTTCAAAACATAATATTGCAAGTTACTTACACAGTTATTTTTTAACATGGATGACAAGTTTAAACACCTGTAAGAACAGACTACAGGTGCCACAGCATTCCAGACCCACATGTGATTTAGTAGCTGAATCTTTTATCTGTTTACAGACGTGATGTGACCACAAATCAAACTGGCATTGCCTGCAAAATCAACACAACAGCTCAAATTATAAATCATTATTAGAAACTTGCAGTTGAAAATCAGGGTAAGGAGATCATGTACTTGCTCAACAAATTTTGTTCAGTTGTTACACAGCTTTAAGATCACAACAAGATGAAGCGGGAGAACAAAACGTTTGTCTAAAGGTTCAGAGTTGTCGACAATGTCTTCAATTACCTCTCAACAATTGTTTTTAATTTGCCAGGATATCAAAACAAGTCTAACAACTAACTCTTGGAAGCTAATAAAGAACAATAAAACATTCATTTGTGTTTTCATAAGTCACTTAATTTTATTAAGAACGCGTTCTAATTGTTTAATTGCATTATACAAACTATTTGATGAAGTGTCAGAAGTCGCATCGAGTGCATAAACGCACAAACCAGTTTTCAGTACGAAACTCTGCATGTATTTACTGGAACAGTCGATCTGAGCTCTCAGCATCAACTGTTATCAATAGACTTTTATAAACAATACATGCAGCCGCAAACCAGTGGCTGCAAGCCATAATAACATGCTGGTGGTCATGCATGCTGTAGGTGGCATAAGTCATTTATGCATTTAAAGCGCATGGCTGCATTTAGATGCAGCTGCATTTTTCCCATCTATCTCTAACTGGCATGCTGGTGTTGCTTTCATGTGCCATTGATAACAGGGAAGACTTTTTAACATATGATCATCATTTTTAGTTTTTCTGGGGCAGCAAGAACAACTCTGGATGTAAAGACAGTTCACAGTGGCGTTATGATAAGAGTTTTCTTCACTCAGCAAAGAATTTGCTTTGAACTGATGAGTTCTGGGCCAGAGCGCCCTCTGCTGTTCACAGACTAGAATTTGTATTTTTAATTTTAAAGCAATACTGACTGCAACTTTTTAAGAGTTGCACAAGATTATAACTATTCGCCACTTGCTAGGGCTAATGGTACAGCACTATGTTAGCAGCACAAAGGTTGTGGGTTTGATTCCGAGGAAAAACACATACTGATCAAATGTATAAGCTGAATGCAAAGGAAGTCACAAAAAATGCAAGTGATGGAAATAGATGTTTCATACTTTTATTATATTGAGCTTTTTTCGATGCAGTGCTAATGAGAGTTAAAGAAAATGAACAAAACACCGAACAAAGTGTTAAATACACTTTTCTTCACTCAGTATTGCAACATTTAGAGCAAATAAGAACTTTATACATAAAACGGAAGGAAAACAACACAGGCAAAGAACATGAATTTAAAAGAAAAATGATACAAGGTTTTTCCTTTGCGTGATGCCTGAACTAAGAGCTGTTTCTGTAGAACAGTAAGCTGATGGTGTCATCAGGCTCTTCGAATAACTTATCTGAGAACGCAGGTCTTTCCTTAAACCTAAAAACTTGAAGTCAAAGATCACAGCACTATGCTTAAATGTCAAAAAACAAAGTTCACAAAAGTGACATTTTGTGTTACTGTATTAATTGCTGTATTATTGCTATATTATTCAGTTTCTCAGTTTCAAAATAAAAGATATTTTTTGGCACATCTTGCTTTAATATTAATGCTAAAAATAAATTGTCAGATAAACAAAATGAAAGCTTTATAAGGCACTCTGGACCGTCACAGTCTGACAAGGAGCAATGCAAATAAATGCACTAGTGTGACGACTAACTGCATAAACACCAATGCAGTCATGTATAAAAACGCAGAACAATGTACTGCAGACAGAGATGCATTCTCAATAGTGTGATGTGTGTGTAAAAATAGCAGATGTGTTTGTCTGTGGTACATTAAGTAAACATTAGTGTTTCTTTGGTTAAGTGTGTCATAAAACAGCACAGACTTTTCAAATTCAAATCAAACTTGAGATCACCTGTCGCCAAAATCATCAGAAACATTATAACAGAGATTTGCACGCGGTTCTACAAGAGGAAATGAAACCACCTCCTGAAGCCAGGAGAACAGGAAGTGATGAAACGCAGAGCTCAGCAAGTTTCAGAAGTTTCTTCTGACCCCTCAGACATCTTACATCCTGAAAGCAGAAGATCTTCTGCACTACAGAAGCACCATGACAACGATTAAGGCTGAAACTTGTGTGTTCTGATAATATGAATGAGTAACACAAGGTTATGTTCATATTCAGAAAAAAAATGGAAGTAATATCTAAACGGGTGTTGAAGAAATTCCACAAACGTTCAAACAGGCAATCGAGAAAAACGTTCTAGAAAAAAAATACCACCAACGATGTAGATGCCCATCTACCAGCAGCGACGTGATTCTGACTTTAAAGACCAAACATCTACCACACAGAGAAAAGGCACCACATTCTTCTGTTGAGGATGTAGTTGACAGTTTATATGTCAGAGTTTACTGTCTGATATATTAAAGTGCAAAACTATGAAAAAAAACTATGAAATAATTTAACAGGACTGAATTTTGTAGAAGGTTTGAACAAAAGCTCTAACCTTTGAAATACTGATGGGCCCTCAAAGCTGGTACAGTTGGGGCACATGAAGAGAATTCTGGATGTAGCTGAGAAAAATAAATCTGAATCAAACTAGAAATCACTATTAAGTTGTAGAATGAAAAACTGGAGTGTGCATAAGATTGAATTTAAGCTCAATCAAATGACATTTCAATCGAATCAAAACACACATGCAAATCTAAATAACTATTTTTCCCTGATTGAAATTTGATGTTTTTTTCTCTCTTAACAAAATCCACAGGTGGCAAAGTGTTATTCTTTGGTACAACTATTCCATCCTCATTTTGAGGGCTTTAACCTTCGCAGAATCAAAGTCATTCAATTCAGGATGAACTCAAAAGGAAATAAAGAGTCAGACTAGATCTACAGTACGTCTCTTTTTGGCTTGATGGTTTTGGCCCTGGAACAGAGAACTGAGCGTACAATATAAGAGGCCACGCAAACCTCAACCAACGATGATGCGGTACTGTGATGCTCCGCCCCTCTGCACCACCCAAACCTCACATCATAAGAGACGCTTTTCCCTGGAGCCCATCTGCTATGCTTTTAAACCCCAACGAGTCTGACAGTAAATTCTCGTAAAAACGCTGAAATGAAGAACTCTAAACTGAAGAGAACTCTCGTAAGACTGTAATCCACAATACTGGTCCATGCTGTACCTGACCTACAGATAATCAAAGCCCATCCATCACACAGTCACGTTGCAAAGGTTTTGAGGAAGAGAAAGAGCAGCTTATGTTGACTCAGGGCTGCCAGTCTTTGCCTCGATGGTCAGGAATGTGTTTATAACGACATCTGTCACCGAAATGACAGCCAGTCGTCCTCCAGAAGTAACACTCATCACCGTTGACTGGACCTCTGCGTCTCGGCCTACAGCGAGAAAACGGTTACGATTAGAGCTTGTTTGGTGACGCTAGCGTTGCAGAAACTATACACTTCAAATTTCAGGAAAATAATTATTTTACTTCACTTTGCAATTCACATTTATTTGCCGAGTTACTTAATCAACTTAATACTTAATCTGTATGACAACTGCTCTAAGAACCAGATACAAACTCTGCACCATCTACAATCTCCAGACATGTGATAGAACAGCCGGATCTTCATTCTGCTGGACATTTTCCACAAAATTGGATCCGACACCTCAAATCATGAATCATTATTATAAACTTACCTTTGTGAATGAGGGTAAGATAAGGAGAAGGTGTTGAACACTGATCCGTCATGTACATGCTCAATAACTGATTTGTTACAGATTGCTGCTTTAAAGCAATAATAATATGATCGTAACAATTATATGTAAAATTTGACAGTATTTCAGTTAAGTTTACAGACTGAATTACCCAGCAGCCCCTGCAGGTTGTTGAATGGCAGGGGTTGGCAAAGATCTTTGAATCCGTCGATCTGGATATCGGATCACTAGCCGTGTGTTCTCAATAAGACACCCCTGAAATAAACAGACTCAGATTAGAGGTCATCACACAACACATTGTTATTCTGTACAATACTAAAGGACTTTACGTACATTGAGTTTCTCCATCGCTCGAGAGGCCATGTTAGCGTTCTTGAAGTTTACGAATGCACAAAAACGTTCATGCAGAACCCGAATGCTGTCGATTTCTCCATAACTACAAAACAACAACAACCAGTAAAAATGACAACAGAGAAAATAGTTCAAAGCGTAACTTCTGCTGGTGCATCAGATCTTACGTTTTAAAAAGATCCCGCAGATGTTTTTCTGTCAGCTCTGTGGTCACATTTCCCACCCACAAGGAATTGCATGGACTTCCCGAATAAGAGACAGAGACAATATTAGAAACAGAGAAAAGGCCGTTTCCAGAAACACTGTATGGAATCAGATGTAAGATGACTCACCCTGGCTGCAGGAGGGCACAGTCCTGATCTGACGCTGTAACAACATTAATACAAATCAGTAATGAGAAACAAATGTGAGTGTGATTTGATCCGGTTATTATATTTGGTCAAAATCCTAAACGGTACAGTTGACCAAAAATGAACAACCTGTGTTGTTACAACCCAAATGTGAAATAAAGTCACCATTCACTCACTTTGTTTGTTTTGCATACAGTAAGTGAATGGTGACTGAGGCTGTCAGTTCATTTTGTCTGACATCTTTTATGTTTCACGAAAAAAACGACACAGATTTGGAACAATGTTATACGTTAAAGCAGGGCTGGGCAACTCTGACCCCCGTGATCCACAGGGCAGTTGTGGCTTCTAGTAATTCTAGAAGGTTAGATAAGGGTTAACCTTTGAAGGACAGTAAATCGCCAGATCCAGAATTGCTCATCTTTGCCTTAAAGTCTCCAAACCAAATAAGATAAAGCAACAGCACCCTCAAGTGGCTCATTTGAAAGAAAGCAGAGACGTTCTCACCCCTGGCTGTAACTACAGCTTGCACTGTGTTGTATTTTTCCAGCAGCTGAATACTTTGCTCTTCATCATACCCAAGATCCTAATAAGAAAATACAGAAAGTAAGTCTTTAAAATATCTCAAACAAAGCAATGCGTGTAAAGTTCGTTCCTGGAAGTTCAAACTACTGCAGATTGTACCTGCATTGTAATTATCTTGTGCCATTAGGGCAAACGTTTGCTTTACGATGAGATCGTCTTTTATTTACCGTAAGCTGTTGCACTTTACAGTATAAGAGGTCGTTGACGGCTTCTTCGCAATCTGCGTCCAACTTCAGTACCTGCTCCATGGCTTTCTCAGCCTCACTGTACCTCTATCACACACAAACACACACTCATTAATACAAACACACACACACACAAAGCTCAGAGCCACAAACACATCACTGTGTTATACCTTCAGGCCCATGAGTGCACTTCCTCTACGGTAATAGCCTTTGGGCCAATCAGGAGCCATCTGGATAGACTTCTCGGCATCTGCTAGTGCCAGCGGGTACTGCTCTAAACAATAGTAACAGTAGGAGCGATTTCCAAAAAACCTGCCACGCAAAATCAAAGAGAATTTAAAACCAGAACCAGCCGCTGTGGATCAGGATTCATCCAAATGAAACAAGGATCAAAGAATCACCTGTAATCTTTTGGATCACATTTAATGGCCTCAGTAAACAGACCGACAGCTTGTGTGTACTGGCCCTCCTGAACAAGTCTGATCCCTTTTTCTGGAGTGTAGAGGAAGAACATTTAAAGAACCAGTTCTACATTAAAACCTTTAAAAGGATGTTTTTCATACTTCTCAGACACTCTAATCCAAAATCTTTGAAATCATGTGATTAGCAAAGCAAAGCAACTAAAGTCTCTGGCTTTAACAGAGGGTCACGGGATTCCTACAACATGAGGTTGGGAAAGTGATGGAAGCTTTATTTATGAGTGAACTAAAATTACACAGAGCTCAAGTTATGGATATTGACTCTAATCTGACCAAAAACACAGTGTGTGTGTGTGTGTGTGTGTGTTACACACCTACTAGTATGGCACTTTTTTTAGTCACAGCATCTGATAAGCCAATAACCTATAAAAAAAACAAAAAAAGACATAGAAATTGATGAAACAGGAAAATTCTGGGATATTTTTAATCAAATGTGGAAAAGCATGCCAGAGCCTATGGACCTTAAACAGGAAATAACCCCAAACATTCCTGTAATTATTACTAAGAGCGTCATCATGCGTGTCGTCATGCTGCAAGCATGAAACTGTTGGTACTGACACAAATGACCTGAAGGGGGCGCTGTGTAAAATGACCATCACTAACTTCAGACTTGCAGAAGTTCACGTCTCCACTAGCTATATTATATACTAACTGCTACTGGAAGGGAAGCTACTTTTAAACTGTTCTCATAACTTTATATAAAGCACTTATAAGATCATACAGTTCTATCAATCAGAGCAGCATTTACACTATTACACATGAAGTAAGGATTTAACAATATATATATATATTAAAAAAATTATACAATTAATATTAAACCCTATTCAAACTATATAAATAACAAACCTAAATATCTGAATAAAAAAAACAGTAACAGGCAGCAGTTTGTAACTGGATATTTATTTAGCTGCAAACACAATGTCAGAAGAGACGCAGGGAGATTCAGAAACTGAATGACTCACTGATGACATGCATGAATAGTTTGTTTAACTAGTTCATTCAAATAAATCAATCAAATGAACAGACTCACAAAAGAGAGAGAGAGAGAAAGAGAGAGAGAGAGACAGACAGACGGACAGAGAGAGAGACAGAGTGAGTTGGCTGAGTTAGAGAGTGTAAGAGTGTGTGTGAGAGAGAGAAAGAGAGAGAGAGAGAGAGAGAGAGAGACAAATGTATTTAAGTTAGTTGCATTGCCAGTTTTAGCTAGATAGTTCACAACATTGTTTATTGTTTGTCTTTGGTCAGCTGAGGAACAGAATCTACAGTACAAGCAATCCATCACATCAAAGACACCATTCCAAACCCAGAGAACAAAAGTCTCATTATACATCAGAAGTGACTCCACCCATATGTTTATAAACAGCTAATACAAAGAAACCCAACGCCCAGAGTCAAGCGTTCCACCTTCACAACACACAGAAAACCAGCTCACCTCAGTTCTGCTCTCGTTTTCTTTGTTCTCTTTCGATTTGTGAGCTCCTTTACTTTTGGATTTGGGTCGAATGTGACTAACAGCATTAGCAACAAAAGCACTGTTCACATCCCACTCTGGATCCTAAAAGAAAACAAACAGTGTCATTTCCACGTTAGCCA